>NIVC01002414.1:0-17500 GCA_002269645.1 Macrostomum lignano
GATTTACACTATGAATGTAAAATAAAATGCTCTTGTAAGCGCATAACGTCCTTCTATTTAAGAGTCGGCCAACTCCGGCCCGCGAAGCCTCTCTATCCGGCTCTCGGGTGCTTTGAAACTTCACAATAGCAATCCGGCCCGCTCAGGGTTTTAGTGTCTCTTCTCAGCTCTCTTTCTCGCTTCCCCTCTCCCCTCCTCTCCCCTCTCCTCCTCTCCTCTCTCCTTCATCTCTCCTCTCTCCCCTCCTCCCCTCCTCTCCCCTCTCCCTCCTCTCCTCTCTCCCCTTCATCTCTCCTCTCTCCCCTCCTCTCCCCTCTCTCTCTCTTCTCACCCTCCTCTCTTCTCTCTCTCCCTCCCTCTCTCTCCTCTCTCCTCTCTCCTTCCTCTCTCCTCTCTCCCTCCTTTCCCTCCTCTCTCTTCTCTCCCCTCCTCTCCTCCTCTCTCTTCTCTCCCTCCTCTCTCCTATCTCCCTTCCTCTCTCCTCTCTCCCTCCTCTCCCATCTCTCCTACTATCCCTTCTCTCCTCTCTCCCCTTCTCTCTCCACTCTCCTCTCTACCCTCCTCTCTCTCTCTCCTTCTCCCCTCCTCTCTCCCTCTCCCCTCCTCTCTCCTTCTCCCCTCCTCTCTCCTTCTCCCCTCCTCTCTCCTTCTCTCCCTCTCTCTCCTCTCTCTCCTTCGCTCTCCCCTCTTCTCTCCTTTCTCCTCTCTTCTTACCCTAGATTCTACGTCTGGCCCTTAAGTTAAAAAAATAGTTTACCAACTCCTGCTCTAATTAGTGAGCCGTATCAAGGTCTGGAAGCACAGGCCCAAGCTCGGGCATCTTCAATCAACTCAAACTCCGCGAACCCGCAGAGTTAAAACTCGAAACGACACTTCAACAACAAGCTAACAGCACAGCAGCCAACATGACAGCGCAATTAGCTAAACTAGCCATCGACTTGGCGTTTAGCGAAGCCGCAACAACAGCAACAACAATGACAACAACAGCAACGATAATGTCAACTACGATGGCAAACAACACGACTATCGCTTCTCCCGGAGCTGCCAGAGAGCCGGACTATTCTCCACCTGTCATGGTACTTCTGGGCCTGCTAGCCTCTATCGCCAGTTTCGTTACCGTTGTTGGAACCTTCTAGTGGTAACGGCATTCTTCGTTGAACGCCAGCTTCGCAGCGCAACAAATTATTTTATTGCGTCGTTGGCAATTACAGACTTATTAATTGGCATGTTCAGCATGAACCTGTACACTCTGTACCTGTTGCTGGGCCAGTGGCCACTAGGCAGAATTGTCTGCGACCTGTGGCTGTCTCTGGACTACACGGCCTGTCTGACCTCGCAGTACACAGTGTTCTGCATCACGGTTGACCGATTCTGCTCGGTGAAAATACCCGCCAAGTATAGAAAATGGAGAACAGAGCGAAAGGTGCAAGTCATGGTGGCGGCCACTTGGGTCCTGCCCGCTCTGCTCTTTGTGCCGCCGATTTTTGCCTGGCCGTACGTTGCCAGCAGCCAACGGAACGACAACGAGTGCTTCGCCGAGTTCTCGGAGGATCCTGTGTACAACACTGTGCTGACCATCTGCTACTTCTGGGTGACCCTGGCCGTGATGATCGGGCTGTACATCGGCATCTACCGCGTAGCGCTCCAGCTGGCCAGAAAGTCCGAGGCCAAACGCCAGAAGGTGAACAATTTGATTAATTTGTCCTCCACTGGAGGCGGCGGCGCTGGAGGCAACGGCGGCAGAGGCGGAGGTGGCGGTGCCGGCGGAGCAGCGGGTCGGCCAGCCGCGTCCGAGTCGGCAGCAACCTCCGGTGCCACCGGTGGACACGCAGGCGTCGGTGGCGGCGACGTCGGGGACGACGGCGGCCGCACGATCCGTTGATGCCGTCAAATCGGAAGGCGGCAGTGTCGAGCAGAAAAGATGAAGCGACCGGCGCTACGGGCTTCTCCGGCAGCGACAGGAAGATGTCGAAACGGGAGCGCAAGAAGCTGCACCAGCAGCAGCAGCAGCAGCTGAGGCAGCGGCAGCAGCGAGGCGCCGGCGCTGGCCGAGGCGTCAACAGTTCGGGCGACGAGGACCGGTCGAGCTCCCCGGTGCTGCCTTCCGACTCGGACAACGGCCAAGACGCGGCCCAGGCTTCGAACAATCAGAAGCAGCACCGAAAGCAGAAGAAGCAGCAACAACAGCAACATCATCATTATCAGAAGCAGCAACAGGCAAAAACTGGAAGGACAGCGCCGCCGCTCTCGGCGATCCAGAGCCCGGTGCTAGTGGAGACACCGCCGCCGCCGCTTCCGCCTCTGCCGCCTCCACCGCAGGTGTCTGAGCAGCTTCATGGAGACCAGCAGCAGCAGCAGCCGCAAAAACAGCAACAGCGCAGGGCGTTGCCAATGAACGCATCCAGTGACTCAGACTACCACACAGCCAGCGGACTGAGCTACGAGAACCCGGCCCTAGACGTCAATGGCAGCCTGGCTATGGTGCACTTTGCTGTGCCAGTGCACCAGATGCTACCAGATGACAGTCAGGGCGGACAACAGCAGAAACAGCAGCAGCAGCAACAGCAGCCGCCGCCGCCGTACTCGCTCTGCGCCCCGTCTGACAGTTTGAAGGCCTGCGCTACATCGACGAGGACAGCATCCGGTCAAATCCGTCAATCGACTCGATGCGCCTTCTGGTGGAGCTGCTGCCTAAGCGTTGGTGGCGTCAGCAGCTCAACTCGGGTGAACGGGAGGGCGGTCGCGGCGGCTCTTCGCCGGTGTGGAAACGTCGAACGTCCTTCCAGCGATCGTCCGATTGTCGGAGAAACTCCGAGACAACGAAAACAACCGCGGCAGCGACACCAACGGCCACCACGGAGGATGCGTTCCTGACCGATCGGATTGTGACTTCGGTAGTGGAGCTGCCAGCCAGCGGAACAGCTGCGAGCTCACCATCTTGGATCAGACAGATGAGGAGGCACCCCGGGCTCGAACCTCAGCCAGCCGTCGGGTGGCCGCGGTGTCACAAGTCACGCGGTATCTTCGCGACGCAACTCGTCGCATCCGACGCCAGGTGGGCAGCCGAGCCGCTGGCAAGACGCTGAAGCTGGCCAAGAAACAGTCGCGAACGGAGAATCGAGCCCGGAAGGCATTGAAGACAATCAGTTTGATCCTCGCGCCTTCGTGGCCTGCTGGACGCCCTACCACGTGTTCATTCTCATCAGGAGCATCTGCAAAGGCACCTGCCTCAATCCTCATCTGTACAACCTGGGCTACTGGCTGTGCTACATGAACAGCCCCATCAATCCGTTCTGCTACGCCTTGGCTAACGCTCAGTTTAAGAAGACCTTCCTTAGAATCTTTCGGCTGGATCTTCGACGTAGATAACCGCGTCCTGAGACTTGTGAAGCCCTCACCAACCCCTGTCAGTCAATTGGATATTTTTTTAAATATTGTCTGCATAATCAGTTTTGATTGTTAAATTCCCAAACAATAGATGGGATAGATGGGATAGATGGGATATCCTTCGTAGGTGGGATAGATGGGATAGATAAAATAGTTGGAATAAATGGGATAGATGGGATAAATGGGATAGATGGATAGATGGGATAAATGGGATAGATGGGATAGATGATGGGATAGATTGGATAGATGGGATACATTGGATAGGTGGGATAGGTGGGATAAATGGGATAGATGGGATAAATGCAATAGATGGGATAAATGCAATAGATGGGATAAATGGGGTATAGAATAGTTGGGATTAATGGGATAAATGGGATAAATGGGATAAGTGGGATAAATGGAATAAATGGGATAAATGGGATAAAGGGAATAGATGGGATAGTTGGGATAAATGGGATAGATGGGATAGATGATGGGATAGATTGGATAGATGGGATATATTGGATAGGTGGGATAGGTGATATAGATGGGATATAGATGGGATACATAAGATAAATGGGATAGATGGGTATATTGGATAGGTGGGATAGATGGGAAAATTGGGATTGATAGATTAAATTGATAAGATAGACGGGATATAGATGTGGTAAATGGGATATAGATGTGATAAAGGGGATATAGATGTGATAAATGGGATATAGATGTGATAAATGGGTTGTAGATGTGATAAATTAGATATAGATGTGATAAATGGGATATAGATGTGATAAATGGGATATAGATGGGATAAATGGGATATAGATGGGATAAATGGGATATAGATGGGATAGATAGGATATTCACATCTGCATGTGCGCACAATTCCAATGTCAGCATGTCTCTCTGTTCGCAGCACATTGCTCGATAAGAGTCAGCCATGTAAATTTGCAAATTTGAAAAATAATATCGGATTCAATACTAATTCTGCCTATTTATACGGATTATTACATCTATATACTGTTGCTGTTTGCTACACATTACACAGCAGCTTCCATTTAAACACATTTAGGCGCCGCCACAAATTCAGCTATCCATATTCATAATTAGTCATACTCGCTACTTACTACTGTTTTAGTAGCAAATCTTAGCAAAACTCAAAGATTTTGTTCATGCTAGCTTGTGTGTTTTAGTTAATTAACTTATTCTGCGAGTACAGAGTAAATATTTTCTGTCGTGTAATTTTTTAATTCATTCTTATTATCGATTTTAACAAAGATTATAATAACATTTTTTGTTATAACATGCCCCGTTTGCGTCCACTTGAACGAGTGGCCACGATGCTGGATAGATTAATTGATTGTTTTATTTAATGACGAGAATATTAACTTTTTAAATATGATATTCTCTTTTAAAGTGTTTAATAATTTGTTAAAAAGCTCAATCAGAGACACTGTCTATTCAAAAAGGACATTATTTTCGTTTATCTAAAATGCAAGCTCGAATATTTTAATGGCGATTTGTTAGTTCGAAGCAAAAATTCAAAATGACACTTCCATCCTTCCATGAGCGTAGTAAACTTCGCTGAATTGTGATTATGAATTATGTGAAAACGATCATTTAAATTTTGTTATAATCTAAAAGTTCAAATTCGAAAATTTTCTATCGCGTTGTGATTACTGCTGCAATCATCGTTGATAATTTGAACTGTTGAAGATAAACAAGTGTGTTAAGATATTTTTCATTTCTAGAGAGTTATTGGCTAGATTAGCAACCCAGTCTAATCTCAAAGTACATCGTAATCTTTTATCGAAACAAGGACACTAGAAGGTCAAAGACGCGGCTATTTAACCATAATAGAAACAATCATTATATTTATAATTGAATTCGCACAAACTTCTAGCTCGCAAATACGTGTAGGTATGTACTTGCTAATTAAAATCACAGACAGATTAAATATTTAGCATCGGGGAGAGAGCTGTCACTCATAAGTACTTGTACTGGGTATGAATTTACAGTGGGCACACATTTTGATATGTAAACAAATATTAAAGCACTTTGTTCTAACAAATAGGCATTTTGTGAGCAATGGACAGCCCGACCAGAGGCAATTGAAAGAGTTTGCAATTAATTTTTCTACTAACTGCTTACAAAGATATTTGCTGTTGAAAGGGCGGATAGTGAGAGGGGTAAGGGGCGGATAGTGAATAGGATAAGGGGCGGATAGTGAGAGGGATAAGGAGCGGATAGTGAGAGGGATAAGGGGCTGATAGTGAATAGGATAAGGGGCGGATAGTGAGAGAGATAAGGAGCGGAGAAAAAGGAGTCAGGGGCAGAGATAGAGAGGAGTCAGGGGCGGAGATAGAGAGGAGTCAGGGCGGAGATAGAGAGGAGTCAGGGGCGAAGATAGAGAGGAGTCAGAGGCGGATATAGAGAGGAGTCAGGGGCGGAGGTATAGAGGAGTCAGAGGCGGAGATAGAGAGGATTCAGAGGCGGATATAGAGAGGAGTCAGGGGCGGAGGTATAGAGGAGTCAGAGGCGGAGACAGAGAGGATTCAGAGGCGGATATAGAGAGGAGTCAGGGGCGGAGAGAAAAGAGGAGTCAGGGGCGGAGATAGAGAAGAGTCAGGGGCGGAGAAAAAAAGAGGAGTCAGGGACGGAGATAGAGAAGAGTCAGGGGCGGAGATAGAGAAGAGTCAGGGGCGGAGAAAAAAAGAGGAGTCAGGGGCGGAGATAGAGAAGAGTCAGGGGCGGAGATAGAGAAGAGTCAGGGGCGGAGAAAAAAAGAGGAGTCAGGGCGGAGATAGAGAAGAGTCAGGGGCGGAGATAGAGAAGAGTCAGAGGCGGAGATAGAGAAGAGTCAGGGGCGGAGATAGAGAAGAGTCAGGGGCGGAGATAGAGAAGAGTCAGGGGCGGAGATAGAGAAGAGTCAGGGGCGGAGATAGAGAAGAGTCAGGGGCGGAGATAGAGAAGAGTCAGGGGCGGAGATAGAGAAGAGTCAGGGGCGGAGATAGAGAAGAGTCAGGGGCGGAGATAGATAAGAGTCAGGGGCGGAGATAGAGAAGAGTCAGGGGCGGAGAGAGGGGTGAGGATTGAGTTATGAGTGATGGAGTTTAAGGAAACGGCAAGTCAGTGAAATGGCACAACGCATTTCATTGCTAAGCCAGATCTCTCATCTGTCCCTCTTCAATCGTCGGATTCAATCAGCGTTTAAAATCAACCAGTCCGTTTCAGTCAATCAATTTCAATAATACTAAAAAATCAGATGACAAGAATCGAGCGGTTCGTTCTATTTGTGCGCGTTTATTTTACCTTCGCGTCCACCAGCGCGGCAAGTCGGCGGTCAGCAGAGCTCCGACGTTGCTTCCTCGTCGTTGTCTTCGGCTGACTCGCATGTAGCCGTTGCTGTTGTCATGGTAGCAGTCTTGGCGTCGTCGAGACTTGCTGCTTCAAGTTGTTGTTGCTGCTGTTGCTGCTGTTGCTGCTGCTGAGATCGGTGGTGCTGCTCAAACCGCCTCGCCTGCTGCTGCCTGATAAACCAAGCTGGCGCATCGTCCTCACCATCGTCGTAGGTGGAATAGCCACTCGGATTGCTAAGCTGGTACTGTTGGCAAAGGTGATTTAGTCAGTTGGATTAGTTAATCAGATTTTCGAGACAAAATTTAAGACAAATCCCCGTGAAAGCTAAAAATGGTCTTGCACCTGGTGATGCTGCTGGTGCTGATGATGCGGATAATGATACTGATGCTGGTGGTGTTGCTGCTTGCCAACCGACGAATGATGATGCTGCTGATGCGGCTGCTGATGATGCTGGGGAAGACAGGCGTTAGCCATTGTGTAATAATCTGGAGGGAGGCAGCTCCAGCCGAAAACGTCCATTGGATAGAGGTCTAGCAGGCAGTTCTTCACGCCATTTGACATTTGTAGTTGGCGCAGTCTAATGTATAAGAAATAAATTCAATTTTTACTTAATAGCGCCCCTATAAACAACCACACTATGGTTTGCAGTGTCGATAAAACTCCAAGCCCCAACACCCATTGCTATTGGTGCCTAATAAAACTCCAAGCCCCAACACCCATTGCTATTGGTGCCTAATAAAACTCCAAGCCCCAACACCCATTGCTATTGGTGCCTAATAAAACTCCAAGCCCCAACACCCCATTGCTATTGGTGCCTAATAAAACTCCAAGCCCCAACAACCCATTGCTATTGGTGCCTAATAAAACTCCAAGCCCCAACACCCCATTGCTATTGGTGCCTAATAAAACTCCAAGCCCCAACAACCCATTGCTATTGGTGCCTAATAAAACTCCAAGCCCCAACACCCCATTGCATATCAGTGTCTAATAAAACTCCAAGCCCGAAGACCCCATTGCTTATCAGTGCCTAATAAAACTCCAAGCCCGAACACCCCATTGCTTATCAGTGCCTAATAAAACTCCAAGCCCCAAGCCAACACCCCATTGCTTATTAGTGTCTAATAAAACTCCAAGACTCAACACCCCATGGCTATCGGTGCTTAAAAACCTCCAAACCCCAAGTCTCACCCGAGTAGAATGGAGACGCAGCCGAATTTCACGGTGACCTCGCACTTAGGCGTATTAACAATCTCTAACGAATTAGTAATCAGCGTGAACGCACCAGACGTTGGCGACACAATCATTTGATTGACGAAACGGTCCGGTCCTGTCCACCAAACTCTGAGCTCGCCAGCTGCTTGAAGTTCAGCTCGAACGGAGCACAAGTCGACTGATAAAAATGTAGTTTTGGTTGTTCATGACGCCATAGAATAGTTATGCATGAAGCAACCGTAAGAAAGAAGATTACTCACGATTAATTGCTCCGCTGGCGTCGCGACACACCTTGGAACCCTTAACCATTTCCTGCACCTGTAATGGAAAATTCTCGTCGCTATTCCGTCGGAACAGACGCTGATGGGTGAGATCCTCGTGCGCGATGTAGATGGTTTCCTCTTTGGCGCAGTTGATGCCCGATTGAGTCACCCGGTAATACTCGCGACCTTTGCGCACCACCGAAGGCCGGTTAGGCGCCCGGAGCATCAGTTCGCAGTCGCGGTCGAATGCCAGAGCAACTCGTTGAGCTCCGGTGTCGAACCAGCCCCGACAATTGTAATGATACAGCGAGCCAATGGAGGCGGCGCTGCTCACAGCCAGAGCCGAATTGTTCCGGTTGTTAATAATCCGAATAGCATAGTCTGACACCTCCAGTGCGATATGCTTATTGAGTCGAAGATGAGCGATACCATCATCGGAGATGTAAGCTGCCGGATACTCGAGCTCGACGGAGGGCCCAGAGGCCTGCGAGAGGCTGGTAAGACAGCCAACTGAGAGTTCGCTCAGACTGATTGGACTCGTTGAGCTGCATTCGTCGCCGCACTGCTGCTGCTGTTGCTGCTGCTGCAGCAGTTGCGGAGGTTGCTGATGCTGCTGCTGATTCTGATGCTGATTCTGATGCAGATAATGACTCTGCGGCTGATACTGGCTGTGCTGTGGATAAGCTGGTCTAGCCATGGTCGTATTGTAATCGTACAGTTCGTGCTGTTGCTGCTGCTGCTGTTGATGCTGATGCTGATGCTGATGTTGATGCTGCGTATTCAACTGCAGATGATGCAAGCTCTGCTGCTGATGCTGATGATGCTGCTGATGCTGCATCTCAGCGGCTAGGCCGGCCGTGGACGGATTCTGCATTGGGTAGAGGCCGTCGGTCGGCTGCTGCGGCGGCGCGAGCATCAGGGCAGCGTAGCCGGGGGCGCACGAGTAGGCCCCTGACCGAGCCGCCTGCCGCGCCCAGGCCATGAGGTCGCGCGCCTGGCACAGCTGGCAGTCGCAGCACTGCACCGTGGAGGCGGCAGCAGCTGTTGCTGCGGCGGCGGCGGCTGCGGCGGCGGCTGCAGCGGCGGCGTGAACAGAGGACGCCGAGGACAGAGAAACAACGGCGGCACCGGATGATGAGGAAGTCTCCGCCACTGACAGCGACTGTTGAGCCGTGGTCGACGCCGCTACAAACGCTGTGTTCTGCTGCTGTTGCTGCTGCTGATGGTGATAGGCAATGGTATCCTCCATTTTTCTGTCTTTATATTCTGACTGCAGTTGTTTAGCTGATTCAATAGTAGAGTAGAAAATATTCAGGTTAACAACTGGAAACCCTACATTATTATAAACTCCCAAAGATAACGCAATACTACAGTTTATATTTCAATTCTACGAAGCAAGGATTCAACAAAAATGTCACCTAACTGGAACAGATGTTGAAAAGTCTGCGTCCCAGCATCTGGGGCTCAGAGTAAGGAATTTGAATTCGCTGCAACACTTACGGCCATAGACAAGGTCGCGCAAGTATCTACTCGTATATAGTACTGTTGCAGTATTCTTAAGTTATACTTTTAACTGAATTAAATGTGTGCCTATGCAACACTTACACTTGCATGTATTCTATTGTTTTCAGACTTGCATGTACATGTCTAGTTCAGAAGCCTCTGAAATTACATGATTTTCACACGTCAGTACCATAAAGAACTGTTAGCATCTTGATCCATCAGCACCCTCTCAACACAGTCACGACTTTGATCCATCAGCACCCTCTCAAACAGTCACGACTTTGATCCATCAGCACCCTCTCAAACAGTCACGATTTTGATCCATCAGCACCCTCTCAAACAGTCACGATTTTGATCCATCAGCACCCTCTCAAACAGTCACGATTTTGATCCATCAGCACCCTTTCAATCAGTCACGACTTTGATCCATCAGCACCCTCTCAAACAGTCACGATTTTGATCCATCAGCACCCTCTCAAACAGTCACGATTTTGAACCATCAGCACCCTCTCAATCAGTCACGATTTTGATCTGTCAGCACCCTCTCAAACAGTCACGATTTTGATCTGTCAGCACCCTCTCAAACAGTCACGATTTTGATCTGTCAGCACCCTCTCAAACAGTCACGATTTTGATCTGTCAGCACCCTCTCAAACAGTCACGATTTTGATCTGTCAGCACCCTCTCAAACAGTCACGATTTTGATCTGTCAGCACCCTCTCAATCAGTCACGACTTTGATCCGCCAGCACAGTAAGTAAACAGTCAAGATGTCCATCAATGACATTTCATTAAAAGAATTAAGGCAATAAAACTACTAAAAAAAACATTTTTTCTAAGCGATTCAAGCGGATTTGTTAAAACTCGCCAATGGGACTTTGATTTATTAACAAACAAATAGTTCCATTTAGAAAACAACAGATAAGAAATAATTATATTAACAATTTTTTAAATGTTCAATTAAAAAAATAAATTTAAAATTCGAAATTCAAAATTCAACAAGCATCGATTTTGAGTTGATTTGTTCATAATCAACAGTGCAGTACAAGTAGTTGTATGTAAATTTCTATGCAAACAAATAATGTAGCAAACAGTATGATGTGTACAGTACAGCTGGCGCATTAACAGAAATTATTTGACGGAGTATTTACATGTTACACGAGTACTTTTTTTATAATTCTGAAAGCAAAAAACATCATAATTAGCGACAAGTATTACATCTGCTGGAAGTCCTGGTAACAACTGCAATTAAAAATAGTCTATTTTATCATACTCACAGATACTATATTAACTAGATGGGCCACTCAGCACATTTGCGTGTAAGCTACTTTCAGTTCAGTTATTCAATATATATATATATATATTCAGTAGCAAGTTAAACAGAAGCATTTTAATGTATTTTTAAACCAAGGCTCATTTATTGTCTTTTACCGCCAGCTTAAACCCTCCCTCCAACCGCGCCTTTCCACACCACCCCCCGCCCCGCCCCAATTTTTATTGCCTTTCTCGGAATTCCAGCCTAAAGCTGCAATGTACATTTCAGTGGCCTGGCTAATGTGCATTATTGCTGAACCAATTAGCAAGCTGTTTACGCCTGCAAGCTTGGGCTTCTAAACCTGGGCTTCTAAGCCTTCTTTATAAAATAGCTTATGTATTCTTATTTGCTACTGAACTGCAAGTAGAAAGGTGTTTTACAAAGTATATATGCCTGAGTGGCCCATCTAGCTATTTGGTATTTGTGATCATACTAGGCAGCTCATCACGTGACGAAAGAATTGCAACGGCTAGCTGGAAGGTTTGTCGTCATCCGCAATTGAAATTGTGCGCTTCTCTTTAACCAAAATTTTGCTGGCCAACTGTTGAATGCTTTGGCCGAGTTGGGCGATCACATTGGCCATGGCCGAGTCAATGATGCCAGTGGGGATCCAGCCCTGAGCAGTAGCATTGGGGGGCGGCGTTGGTTGCGGTCTTGTGAGTTAAGGATCGATAGTGACTACAAGGACAACTAAGTAGTAAGTAGTTACTTGAGTAGTCCTTGAGTGATTATAGACAGACAGGCAGTACACTCAGATTAGACAGGTAGGACACTCAGATTAGACAGGTAGGACACTCAGATAAGACAGGTAGGACACTCAGATTAGACAGGTAGGACACTCAGATAAGACAGGCAGGACACTTAGATTAGACAGGTAGGACACTCAGATTAGACAGGTAGGACACTCAGATTAGACAGAGGGGACACTCCAATTAGACAGGTTGGACACAGACACACAGACAGACACACAGACAGACACACAGACAGACAGACAGACAGACAGACAGCCAGCCAGCCAGCCAGACAGACAGACAGACAGACAGACAGACAGACAGACAGACAGACAGACAGCCAGACAGATAGACAGACACACAGACCCACCTTAATATCGGAGTCCATAATCCACACCAGAGTGCAGGAGTATGACGTCACGGGCAGGCAGGCGATGCAGCCAGGGAAATTCTCGCCCCTAACGAATCGCTTGGTCTCCGGCGGCACCAGGGCGGTCTCGATAGCCGCACCGCCAGTGAACTGCACTCCAGACCGTCGATCCCGGACGCACAGGGTGACAAAGTCGCGCGCTTTGATGAGGCCGCCCGCGGTCTCGGCCGTGGCGTTGTGCAGAATAGTCGCGTCCGGACTAAGGCGGGCGACAACTTCGGACAGAATGAGATTGGGATTCCACGAAGGCTGCTGATCGACTCGATCCCACACCTGCGGATTTAAGCAGTTCCGGGTTTAAGGCGTTGGAAATCGGGATTCGGAATTAGCTAGAATGGGATATTAGAGAACTGCAGAACTGAGACAATGGAATCTGAAATTATAAAAAATTAAAATTTTGGAATTGGGATTTGAAATTATGAAATATGAAATTTGAGATTTGAGGATCTGGGATGATGAAATATGACACTTATGATTTGGGATCTGGGATGATGAAAAATGAAAATCGGATTTGGGACATGGGATTATGTCTATTATGAAATATGAAATTTATTATTTGGGATCTGGGATTATGAAATATGAATATATCGGATTTAGGATCTGCGAATATGATTTATGAATTTTCGCATCTAGATAATAGCTACAATGCCGCACCTCTTCGAACATCCGATCAGCTGGCAGATTAACCAGAGTCTCTAATCGCCACGCCTTTCCGCTTGTCCTATGACGCGATTTCTGCGACAAAACTCGAACTGAGCCTTTTTCAACTGCTGGCTGCCAATCTTTATCCTGCAACAGATTCCAGGCAGCTTCTAGAAGAGCTGGTCGTTGAGCGAGTAGTTGCGACACCTGTAATTTAGTGAAAAACGCTGATTACATGATTATAATTAAATATCCGGTAATATCTAATGTACTACTTTAACATACTCATAGTAGTAGCATTTGAGAAATACAAGCTTTTTGAAGAAATGCAATTTGAAATTTGCTTTTCGTTTATTGACGGATGCGATTCATGCGAACAATCTCAATGATGATAAATTTTAATGCGAACAAGCCCCATATTTTTA
Organism: Macrostomum lignano; assembly: GCA_002269645.1. Classification (NCBI taxonomy): domain Eukaryota; kingdom Metazoa; phylum Platyhelminthes; family Macrostomidae; genus Macrostomum; species Macrostomum lignano. The sequence goes on from NIVC01002414.1 coordinate 13,244, forward strand.
TTACTTTTGAATTTTGATCTGAGTCTTGAGCTTATACCGTTCCTTCTATTTAAGGCTCAATAATAAGAGAAAAATCACAATTTACTTACCTCTTCTTCTGACAAGCCTTTGGTTTTGGTGCCATCTTTTGCTGCAATTCCGCTACTACTACCTCTTCGCCTTCGATTATTTTCATCTTCTTGATCGCCGTCTCGAAGATAATGCGTGAGGGAGGAGAACAGGCGGGTCATTTCTCTATTAAAGCAAATTGACTGTACTTCGATATACTTTATAGTTTTTTTCCGGCTTATGCTGTTAACGTTGAAAGGATTAAGCCCTAAGCCAAAGTCAAAGCTCGGAGCTTGAAAGAGAGCTTGAAACTTGACGCGTTTAACAAGTGGGGGAATTTTATTCCGTATGTATATACGAGTATATAATGTGAAATGCATGCGAACAAACCCACCATAAACCTTTAAATGTACACACAGGGTGCAGACACAGGGCAGATAGGGTTACAGGGATGACGTGGTGAAAGCTGGTGTACACTGGGAGCCCCGATTTTTACTGGTCGGACAGTGTGGGGTGGTGGGGCTGAGTGGCGGGCTTGGAGGGGTTGGTCGCGGGTGGCGTGATTATTAACTGCAGGCCCATTTTAGTCCAAGCCCCCGTTTGGCTCAAAGCCCCTGGGGTAATAGAGAGAAGGACGAGGGTAAGGAAAGGAGGAAGGAAACCCCGATGACTTGTTCTAAAAATAGCCTACGCGCCTACGCGCTTGCAATACCAAAATGGGAAAGGATGAAGTTGAAGTGGAGTCGATTAGAGTAGGCCAAAAACTCCGAAAATTGGAACAACAACCGGACACTGTTGGATGTTGCTTTACTTTTTTGCTGCTTGCGGAGCTGTCAACTGTGTTCAGTTCAGTAGAATTGCCACATGCAGAACATAGCGGAACAGCACTAGAAATTAATGTCCTTTCCTCTTATCAGCGTTAATCGTTATCTCTTTGCTAAGAGCGGAAAATAAAGCAATACCGCTACACTCGCTTATGCCGTGTAGATAGATAGATAAGAATATAAAATCACACGATAATTGGAGAAAGGCAAGGCATTGAAAAAAATGTAGTAACATTTCGCAAGTTTTTAGGCCAGTAAAAACTGGTCTAGCTAATAAAGCATCAAAGTTCAAAGAGTAGGAATATATACAGGCCTGGAACTAGAGCAGAGCACCAGGGTCAAAGCCAATTTGACTGAACTTCGTGAGAAAAATATAAAACTATAAAAATTGCCGCAGTAAGAAACGCTACGACATTATATATAGTTATAGTCCGTAGCTAAAATATTAAGATTAGTTAAGTATAATATAAACTAACACCTGCGCCTATTGCGTAGTTTAATGAGCAGATTTAGCTGCGCCCATGAGGCATATCATATAAGGAAAATAGTGTACAAAACATTTCAATCCAGCAATCAGTGTAGGTGCTAAATTTTAGAAATGGTTAAAAGGTGTAAAAGGTAAAAAACATTTCTTGCTCCATTACCTGCGTCTGCGTGAATTATTGGCAATTATTGTTGCGCCTCTGCGTAGAGGTGGATATGGAGGGAGAGAGAGAAAGAAAGAAGAGAATGAGACAAGATGAAGGAGACTACAGAGAAGAGGAGACAAGATGAGGGAGATAATAGATGGGAGACAAGATGATCGAGATGACAGAGAAGTTAAGGAGACAAGATGGGGGAGATGACAGAGAAGTGAAGGAAACAAGATGGGGGAGATGACAGAGAAGTGAAGGAGACAAGATGATCGAGATGACAGAGAAGTGAAGGAGACAAGATGGGGGAGATGACAGAGAAGTTAAGGAGACAAGATGGGGGAGATGACAGAGAAGTGAAGGAGACAAGATGGGGGAGATGACAGAGAAGTGAAGGAGACAAGATGGGGGAGATGACAGAGAAGTGAAGGAAACAAGATGGGGGAGATGACAGAGAAGTGAAGGAGACAAGATGGGGGAGATGACAGAGAAGTGAAGGAGACAAGATGGGGGAGATGACAGAGAAGTGAAGGAGACAAGATGGGGAGATGACAGAGAAGTTAAGGAGACAAGATGGGGGAGATGACAGAGAAGTGAAGGAGACAAGATGGGGGAGATGACAGAGAAGTGAAGGAGACAAGATGGGGGAGATGACAGAGAAGTGAAGGAGACAAGATGATCGAGATGACAGAGAAGTGAAGGAGACAAGATGGGGGAGATGACAGATAAGTTAAGGAGACAAGATGGGGGAGATGACAGAGAAGTTAAGGAGACAAGATGGGGGAGATGACAGAGAAGTGAAGGAAACAAGATGGGGGAGATGACAGAGAAGTGAAGGAGACAAGATGGGGGAGATGACAGAGAAGTGAAGGAGACAAGATGGGGGAGATGACAGAGAAGTTAAGGAGACAAGATGGGGGAGATGACAGAGAAGTGAAGGAAACAAGATGGGGGAGATGACAGAGAAGTGAAGGAGACAAGATGATCGAGATGACAGAGAAGTGAAGGAGACAAGATGGGGGAGATGACAGATAAGTTAAGGAGACAAGATGGGGAGATGACAGAGAAGTTAAGGAGACAAGATGGGGGAGATGACAGAGAAGTTAAGGAGACAAGATGGGGAGATGACAGAGAAGTTAAGGAGACAAGATGGGGGAGATGACAGAGAAGTTAAGGAGACAAGATGGGGGAGATGACAGAGAAGTTAAGGAGACAAGATGGGGGAGATGACAGAGAAGTTAAGGAGACAAGATGGGGGAGATGACAGAGAAGTGAAGGAAACAAGATGGGGGAGATGACAGAGAAGTGAAGGAAACAAGATGGGGGAGATGACAGAGAAGTGAAGGAAACAAGATGGGGGAGATGACAGAGAAGTGAAGGAAACAAGATGGGGGAGATGACAGAGAAGTGAAGGAGACAAGATGGGGGAGATGACAGAGAAGTGAAGGAGACAAGATGGGGGAGATGACAGAGAAGTGAAGGAAACAAGATGGGGGAGATGACAGAGAAGTGAAGGAGACAAGATGGGGGAGATGACAGAGAAGTGAAGGAGACTAGATGGGGGAGATGACAGAGAAGTTAAGGAGACAAGATGGGGGAGATGACAGAGAAGTGAAGGAGACAAGATGGGGGAGATGACAGAGAAGTGAAGGAGACAAGATGATCGAGATGACAGAGAAGTGAAGGAGACAAGATGGGGGAGATGACAGAGAAGTTAAGGAGACAAGATGGGGGAGATGACAGAGAAGTTAAGGAGACAAGATGGGGGAGATGACAGAGAAGTGAAGGAAACAAGATGGGGGAGATGACAGAGAAGTGAAGGAGACAAGATGGGGGAGATGACAGAGAAGTGAAGGAGACAAGATGGGGGAGATGACAGAGAAGTGAAGGAGACAAGATGGGGGAGATGACAGAGAAGTGAAGGAGACAAGATGGGGAGATGACAGAGAAGTTAAGGAGACAAGATGGGGGAGATGACAGAGAAGTGAAGGAGACAAGATGGGGGAGATGACAGAGAAGTGAAGGAGACAAGATGATCGAGATGACAGAGAAGTTAAGGAGACAAGATGGGGGAGATGACAGAGAAGTTAAGGAGACAAGATGGGGGAGATGACAGAGAAGTGAAGGAAACAAGATGGGGGAGATGACAGAGAAGTGAAGGAGACAAGATGGGGGAGATGACAGAGAAGTTAAGGAGACAAGATGGGGGAGATGACAGAGAAGTGAAGGAGACAAGATGGGGGAGATGACAGAGAAGTGAAGGAAACAAGATGGCGGAGATGACAGAGAAGTGAAGGAGACAAGATGATCGAGATGACAGAGAAGTGAAGGAGACAAGATGGGGGAGATGACAGAGAAGTTAAGGAGACAAGATGGGGGAGATGACAGAGAAGTTAAGGAGACAAGATGGGGAGATGACAGAGAAGTTAAGGAGACAAGATGGGGGAGATGACAGAGAAGTGAAGGAAACAAGATGGGGGAGATGACAGAGAAGTGAAGGAGACAAGATGGGGGAGATGACAGAGAAGTTAAGGAGACAAGATGGGGGAGATGACAGAGAAGTTAAGGAGACAAGATGGGGGAGATGACAGAGAAGTTAAGGAGACAAGATGGGGGAGATGACAGAGAAGTTAAGGAGACAAGATGGGGAGATGACAGAGAAGTTAAGGAGACAAGATGGGGGAGATGACAGAGAAGTGAAGGAGACAAGATGGGGAGATGACAGAGAAGTTAAGGAGACAAGATGGGGGAGA
>NIVC01002414.1:22500-44162 GCA_002269645.1 Macrostomum lignano
ATTAGAAACTTACGTAGATTAAAGTTTGATCAGATGGATACCAGGCTTGAGTAGATCGGAGACATGTCAGATTTGAGTAGATCAGAGAGATGTCAGATTTGAGTTGATCGGAGAGATGTTCAGATTTGATTAGATCAGAGAGATGTCAGATTTGAGTAGATCGGAGAGATGTCAGATTTGAGTAGATCGGAGAGATGTCAGATTTGAGTAGATCAGAGAGATGTTCAGATTTGATTAGATCAGAGAGATGTCAGATTTGAGTTGATCGGAGAGATGTCAGATTTGAGTAGATCGGAGAGATGTCAGATTTGAGTAGATCGGAGAGATGTCAGATTTGAGTAGATCGGAGAGATGTCAGATTTGAGTAGATCGGAGAGATGTCAGATTTGAGTAGATCGGAGAGATGTCATATTTGAGAAGATCATAGAGATGTCAGATTTGAGTAGCTCGGAGACATGTCAGATTTGAGTAGATCGGAGAGATGTCAGATTTGAGAAGATCGGAGAGATGTCAGATTTGAGTAGATCGGAGAGATGTCAGATTTGAGTAGATCGGAGAGATGACATGTCAGATTTGAGTAGATCGGAGAGATCTCAGATTTGAGTAGATCGGAGACATGTCAGATTTGAGTAGATCGGAGAGATCTCAGATTTGAGTAGATCGGAGACATGTCAGATTTGAGTAGATCGGAGAGATGTCAGATTTGAGTAGATCGGAGACATGTCAGATTTGAGTAGATCGACTGTCAGACTTCATTAGTTATCCTACAACCCAAGCGCAGACTTGCCCCATCTCCTGCGGCCGTGTCAGCTTCTCAATATCGAACGATGCGCCGCTGCGAAAAATTTTCAGCGTGGCATTCATAAACACGAAAATCTCTGTGACTGCCAGCTCATTAGCAAACAAGTGATGCTTGAATTGGCCTCGGCTGAACTCTGAAAAGTCCTGATAATAGTTCCAATCCATGTTCAGCTGGCCCTTCTTAAATTCGCTATAGAACATGTTGTACTTCTTGGCGTGTTGAACCTTCGAAGTGAAGGCTGTGTCGCATAGGAACCAGTTGTGTCCAATAATGGGCTCCATCACCTATAAGGGATATTTTAAGGATTATGGAAGTGTAGTATATAATGCTGCTCTACATCATGATAAAGACCAATTCTGGGTAATCAAAATCTTGAGTTCTGTAATGGTGCAGGTTTTGCCGTGTGGCTCCATGAGAGGAGCTGAGAGGGTGCAGTGAATGTAGATGTAATGCAAGGGTTTCGTGATCTGGGAGGGGTACTGAGGCTTTGGAATTGGGTACTGAGGACCTGGAAAGGGTACTGAGGCTCTGGAAGGAGTACTGAGGATCTGAAAGGGGCACTAAGGCTCTGGATGGGGTACTGAGCCTCTGGAAGGGGTACTGAGGCTTTGGAATTGGGTACTGAGGACCTGGAAAGGGTACTGAGGCTCTGGAAGGAGTACTGAGGATCTGAAAGGGGCACTAAGGCTCTGGATGGGGTACTGAGCCTCTGAAAGGGGTACTGAGGATCTGGAAGGGGAACTGAGGCTCTGGAAGGGGTACTGAGGATCTGGAAGGGGTACTGAGGCTCTGGAAGGGGTACTGAGGATCTGGGAAGAGTACTAAGGCTCTGGAAGGGGTATTGAGGCTCTCGAAGGGGTACTGAGGCTCTGGAAGGGGTACTGAGGCTCTGGAAGGGGTACTGAGGATCAGGATGGGGTACTGAGACTCTGGAAGGGGTACTGAGGATCTGGAAGGGGTAGTGAGGCTCTAGAAGGGGTAACTGAGGATCTGGAAGCGGTACTAAGGATCTGAGAGGGTTAATGAGGATCTGGGAAGGTTCCTGAGATCTGAGACTTAGAGGGTTACTGAGGATCTGGGAAAGATACTAAAGATCCGGGAGGGTTACTGAGGATCTGGGAAAGGTACTAAAGATCCGGGAGGGTTACTGAGATCTGCGAAAGGTACTGAAGATCCGGGTGGGTTACTGAGATCTGGGAAAGGTACTGGGGATTCGGGAGGGTTACTGAGGATCTGTTAGAATTAGCGAGGATCTGGACGGAAGATCATCGAGGATTTTGGAAAAGTCACAAGCATATACTGCGGATCAACTGACGGTGAAAGCCATATCCTGCTCACCACTAGTTTTCCTTCGCCATCGTTAATGCTAGGAAAAGTTCTCGGATGATGCATAGAGTCCAGCCTGCGGTACCAGGCCATATCCAACTGGTTGCTAATGCCAAACTGTCTACCATCGTTTCCATAGTAACAGGGCACAATAACTAGCTGGTCAACTAGCACCGAGTGCAGATAGGTAACCGGATTATTAATAGCACTGCGCAGTAGAAACATAAACGGACTGTTGGTCTCAGTGTCGAATGGCGACGAACTTCCATTGCCAGAAGTTCCAAACGATCGCTTCTTCGTGGCGCGAGTCCTTGGCCCGGTGACTGTGGCTGGCGTTCGCTTTTTCGAGCCGGAACTTAACCCGAAACTGATTGCGTCAGTTGCTAGGCAGATGACTAGTTGCAATACTACTGGAGCTAGCAGTGGTAGTACATGTAGCTTGAGACAGGCGGCCATGATAAGTAGACTGTGGTGCCCGTGAGCGATAACTTCGGTTGGAGGCTCTTCTATATTTTTATTTAAATGATTATTTTTTCAGCCTTTGCAAAAGCTCTTTAGCTTGGAGATTAAATTTTTATTGTTACTTTGACCATAAACAATAAATTTTTAAAGTTTGAGTTACAAAGCACTCTGAATTTTGGAGAGTGACGGTGGCCCAGCAACTGGGGATTTTGGAGGCTGGCCTAGCAACTAAAGATTCTGAGAGGCTAGGTCAGAAACTGACAATGAGAGGCTGGCCCAGCAACTGAGGATCTGGGAGGCTGGCCCAGCAACTGGGGATCTAGGAGGCTGGCCCAGCAACTGGGGATCTGGAAGGCTGTCCCAGCAACTGGGGATCTGGGAGGCTGGCCCAGCAACTGGGGATCTGGAAGGCTGGCCCAGCAACTGAGGGTCTGGGAGGCTGGCCCAGCAACTGAGGATCTGGGAGGCTGGCCCAGCAACTGGGGATCTAGGAGGCTGGCCCAGCAACTGGGGATCTAGGAGGCTGGCCCAGCAACTGGGGATCTAGGAGGCTGGCCCAGCAACTGGGGATCTGGAAGGCTGGCCCAGCAACAGAGGATCTGGAAGGCTGGCCCAGCAACAGAGGATCTGGAAGGCTGGCTCAGCAACTGGGGATCTGGGAGGCTGGCCAAGCAGCTGAGGATCTGGGAGGCTGGCCAAGCAGCTGAGGGTCTGGGAGGCTGGCCCAGCAACTGAGGATCTGGAAGGCTGGCCCAGCAACAGAGGATCTGGAAGGCTGGCTCAGCAACAGGGGATCTGGGAGGCTGGCCAAGCAGCTGAGGGTCTGGGAGGCTGGCCCAGCAACTGAGGATCTGGGAGGCTGGCCCAGCAACTGAGGATCTGGGAGGCTGGCTTAGCAACTGGGGATCTGGGAGGCTGGCCCAGCAACTGGGGATCTGGGAGGCTGGCCCAGCAACTGGGGATCTGGGAGGCTGGCCCAGCAACTGGGGATCTGGGAGGCTGGCCCAGCAACAGAGGATCTGGAAGGCTGGCTCAGCAACTGGGGATCTGGAAGGCTGGCTCAGCAACTGGGGATCTGGAAGGCTGGCCCAGCAACAGAGGATCTGGAAGGCTGGCTCAGCAACTGGGGATCTGGGAGGCTGGCCCAGCAACAGAGGATCTGGAAGGCTGGCTCAGCAACTGGGGATCTGGGAGGCTGGCCCAGCAACAGAGGATCTGGAAGGCTGGCTCAGCAACTGGGGATCTGGGAGGCTGGCCCAGCAACAGAGGATCTGGAAGGCTGGCTCAGCAACTGGGGATCTGGGAGGCTGGCCCAGCAACTGGGGATCTGGGAGGCTGGCCCAGCAACTGGGGATCTGGGAGGCTGGCCAAGCAACTGGGGATCTGGGAGGCTGGCCAAGCAGCTGAGCATGTGGGAGGCTGGCCAAGCAGCTGGGGATCTGGGAGGCTGGCCAAGCAGCTGAGGATGTGGGAGGCTGGCCCAGCAACTGGGGATCTGGAAGGCTGGCTCAGCAACTGGGGATCTGGGAGGCTGGCCAAGCAGCTGAGGGTCTCGGTCCACAAGTACCTACACGCAGGAGGAGTAACTGGCGGACAATGCCGGTGCATGTTGTTTTAGGCCTAAGCAGAAAAAAATCGACTCAACAAAAGGTTTTTAATTACTAAAGTATTTTGCTAAACTGGGAGAGCAGTTGAAAGCAGAGTAGCGCAGCAGCGACGCACTGGTCTGCAGTTTTGTAGTAATATATTTAGGCGCGAACAATCGCACAATGGCAATGCCATATTGCCGCATTGCCAGCACATTAATAGAAAGTTGCATAAGGTACATATAATTGAACAGGCTTATTTATATACTGGTAAAACTACTTGTATTCGTGACACGACTGGTCAGAGAAGGCTGGATTACCAAATTCTTAGTACATATGAATTAGAAGTACAGAGACCATCCCGGTTAAATAACAGAATCCCATATTATTACCGAAGTCATTTGAAACTTTGCTTAAAATGTCTGCTTTTCTACTAGCATCAGTAGTCAAACTAGCGTATTAATTGTTTTCTATTTATTAACCGAAAAGATTTAGCAAGTAAAATTGCCATACAATCAATATTGTTATAATTAGTTTAGCCATCGTACGACTTAGGCAAATCTTCGTGCATGATAATGCGCCGTTGTACGCCGCTTCGATTAATTACGGCTAAACGACAGACGCCACCGCTGGAACCGTCGCGTTTGATAGCCAGGCTGACAGATTTGGCAACGAACTCCTGGCATTCGGTGTCGGTCATGCCGGGCTTGAACTGAGCGTCCAGGTGGCCCCAGATGTAGGTGCTGCCGGAGCCGCCGGCTGCCATTGGCTGACGGACTAGCAGGCCGCCAAGGGGGATGCAGTACACCTGGCCGCCTGCGGACACGCACAAGCAATTGGCAGATTTATATGCAGGCGTATACAGTCAAAGATAACCGAATACTGGGTCTACAATAAAATAGGGGAAAACTAAGACTAGAGAAAGAAAATGGAAGACAACTAGAGAATAAAGACCACCTGAAAAAGACTGATTTGGGGACAAATACCTTAACAAGTTCTGGAGACAAAGACTAAAAGATTAGGTAGGGACAGAGACCAGAACAAGTCTAGGTAGCGACAAAGACCAGAACAAGACTAGGTAGCGACAAAGACCTGAAGACTAGGTAGGGACAAAGACAAGAACAAGACTAGGTAGCGACAAAGACCAGAAGACTAGGTAGGGACAAAGACCAGAACAAGACTAGGTAGCGACAAAGACCAGAACAAGACTAGGTAGCGACAAAGACCAGAAGACTAGGTAGGGACAAAGACCAGAACAAGACTAGGTAGGGACAAAGACCAGAACAAGACTAGGTAGGGACAAAGACCAGAACAAGACTAGGTAGCGACAAAGACCTGAAGACTAGGTAGAGACAAAGACAAGAACAAGACTAGGTAGCGACAAAGACCAGAAGACTAGGTAGGGACAAAGACCAGAACAAGACTAGGTAGCGACAAAGACCAGAACAAGACTAGGTAGCGACAAAGACCAGAACAAGACTAGGTAGCGACAAAGACCAGAACAAGACTAGGTAGCGACAAAGACCTGAACAGACCAAAAAGACTAAAAGAAGGCCGATTAAAAGATTAAAAATCAGAGAGCGCCAATATCACATATCACAGATTTCAAAAAGACTGTTTGAAATTAAAGGCTGAAACTTTTACCATTAACTTCGTCCCAACCGGCAACGATGACAGCGGCGGATAGATTATCTCTATTGTTATACAGGATGCTCTGCATAACGTGCGCCGCATATCGAACTGTCGGCTCGCGGCCCTGCGAGATTCGGCTAAAATCCAAATAATAGCGAACGTGATCAGCTATGGCCTGGGTGTCGGCGGCCGAACCGGAGCGGCAGCAATAGATGTACTCGGTCAGGGGCGTCAGCTTGTCCTGCGTTCGATTGGTCACGTAGGTTCCGGATGAGGTGCGCGAGTCGGCGCCAATCACAACGCCGCCGTTGTATTCAACAGCCATGATGGTTGTGCCAGTGAGCACTTCTTGTTGGGTCCAGTCGGCTAGCATGGCTGCGCAGCTAATGGTGCTGGAAGTTTTTGATCAGAAGGTTGGCTAAACTTATGGCTGTAACGATATAGGAGGTTGCCACTGGCCCAGCAACTGAGGATCTGGGAGGCTGGCCCAGCAACTAGGGATCTGGGAGACTGGCCCAGCAACTGGGGATCTGGGAGACTGACCCAGCAACTGGGGATCTGGGAGACTGGCCCAGCAACTGAGGATCTGGGAGGGTGGCCCAGTAAGTAATGAAAAAGCAATCAAACATGCTTGGGTGCAATCTAGGGATTCACCCAGCCATTTCTATTGGCAACACACACATGTAAGTTGCTATTGGCTGAGAGCAGTCACGTGACTACTATTCTGTCCAATAGCGACTTACATGTGTGTTTGCCAATAGAAATGGCTGAGTGATTCCCAAGGTTGCACATGTATGCAATCAAAGATCTAGGAGGATAACCTAACAATAAGAATTTTAGGAAAATAGCTTAGCTAATAATGTTTAGTCTAAACATAATAAATAAATTAACAAAATATTATCTATAAAAGAATAACATTTGCAAGTCAGGCATAAAGATGTAATCTAGTATTTAAGTTTCCAAAATTATTAATTATAAATATAATATACATATAATAGTATTAGAATAGAATAGTAGAATGGATTACTCCTAACTCCTATTGTATAAACTATTATGTAGCTAAGTTGGAACAAAAATATCACCCTGCTATATATTCTAAATGAAACAAGAAATTAGGTTCCTAATTTGATAATTGATTTAGGGCCAAGAAAGAAAAGACAGTTAGTGGGTGCTTATTAAGGAGATCCTAAGGATCTAGGATCAATCAAAGTATTTAGAGGTCTGGAGTAAGAATAAGTCTAAGAGAAGGTAGTGGTTTCACAAACTCAAAATTTAATGACATGTAAAACACCTTACTTTATTTCTTTCCTTCCTTCAAATAGAAATTAAAGAAGTAAAAATTTTGACCTTGTGAAAGTGGCTACTATGAGTTTTCAATGTTATAAAATTTTAATCTTATTTGGATACTAAGTTTTTGAATTTTTAAACGAAGCAGATTCAATCTTGCAAGAAAACAAAACAACACAAGTGACCAAACCCCAGAGAATAGCAAAGCAAAAGTGTAAAAGGTAAAGGATAAGGTAAATCTTTTCTTTCATTTAAGTTTTCTTTCAAGGTTTAAAACAGGCTCCTATTAATAGCCCTACAATCATATATCACATGATCATTTAAATATAATATATGATATTGAAGGCCTCAAACTTCTATTTACTAAGCAAACCTAATTACATCATTTGCTAGCTACACTGTGATTGGAAAAGAAATTGGGATGGTGGGGTATAACAAAAAATAATTATTAATGATAGAAGATTATAAGCCTATAATAAATAAGCAAGGAAAAACTTTGGAAGATAAGGGCTTATAAAGCTATCATACCCATGACTGATTTTGAACAATAGAAGAGATGGGGGTTAGTGTACAAGGGAGTAGGGCAGGCAATAAGCATTGCATAAGTTTTCCCTATAGAAATAATAGAAAGAAGGTGCAAAAATTAATAGGGGCCCAAGACAAACCTATATCATATTAATATAATTAGAATATTAGGAAGATAATGCCTTTCTCTTGACAAAAAGATCTAATGTGCCTAACCCTAGGACTCTATTTTGCTTTTTGGTATGCTATATAATTTTAAAGACTTAGGCCTAGGACTAATTAAGATTCTTTGCAAAAAACCCATAGCCCCCCCCCCTTATTGACTCATGACTCTACAAACAAAACTTTTTTAATACAATTAAAATATAATTTACTTTATAGTTTTTAAAGATAGGCTAATAATATGTTTTCAATTTTAAAAAGACTTTCATTTGATTAAAAATTGTATCAACTTAGTTGGAAGGTGTAGCAGTGTAGGCTAATTGATTTAGGGTCTAATGTGTGTATCAAATTGTGTAGCATCCTTTAAAAATCCTAGAAATTGGCCTTGGCCTAACCCTTAGCATTGGAGATATTAACAGTTTGATTATTTATAATTCACCAAAAAATACCAGGACATAGGGCCTATCAAAAATCATGGGCACCAAACTCACTGGCAATCATCTTAAAACGACTTATCACTTAAACCTACTAAGACGAAAAATGAAACTTCTAGGGCTAGGCCTAGTAGACCTATTAATTAATACTAGCCCCTCCCCGCGCACCTACTCGGCAGCTAGCCTATCTACCCAACTGTAACTATGACGATGCTTATTAAAAGGCTTATTAATAAAAGAACATATTAATAAATTATTATTAAAAGAACGTTGAATAGTATATGCCACTTTATATTACAATAGGCCCTAACCGTAATTACTGCTTCCATTTACTAAAAAGGAATGGTACGCAGCGGTGAATGCAGTAAATAATTTACATAAATTACGCCTAGCAATCAAAGTTGAGTTGAAGATTGGTTGTCAGAGACAGAGAGCCCCAACGCCAAGACTAAATAAATTTGCATTCACGAATGAATTTTTTAAAACAGCACCTGAACTAAAATTAAAAATTGCACTTGTCACGCTCATTATACCAAAGTTATTACATCTTTTATTATATATTTGCGCTCTTTAATTAAAACGCTATCAGTTACTATTTAAAATAGGTTTTTGTAAAAAGGAAAATGCATTAAAACTTACCGAGTCATTCAACAAACCAATTTTTAATTTTTATAAAGAAATCGCGAAATTTCTTAAAGACCTGAGAAATGCCACCAGGCATGCCAGCAGAAGATATAAGATGTTCCCCACAAGTAGCAACCTCGCATCCAAAATACAGCTTAAAAAAACATATGAAAATAGCTTGATTTCTTGGAAACATGAATCAATACTGTGTGCAGAAAACATGATCAACCAGGCTTATATTCAAAATGATACAAGACAGCTTTGGCAATTACTGAAACCACATAACCGCCCCAATAACAATGCAGCAATTGACGAAAAATTTGTCATACACTTTCAAAATCTTGTAACTGAACAAGACAGCAGCATTAGACTAGCATACAATCTTCACCTTGACAACCCTATTCTGACTAATTTAGAGGATTTCAATGCCCCATTCACCAAAGAAGAAGTTATAAAACATATTAAAAAGCTCAAAACCGACAAAGCACCTGGGCATGATAAAGTATATGTAGAAACACTCAAATACCTTGAAAACGAACTTACTGACCTCCTATGCTCACTTTTCAACGAAGCACTCAAACAAGGAACCTTTCCAACTAGTTGGATTACAAATACTCTTCATCCGATTTATAAAAACAAAGGCAGCAGTGCCGACCCCAACAATTACAGAGGAATCTGCATTCAACCAATTTTTGGCAAGCTCTTTTGCCAAATTATTAAATCCAGACTTGAAAACCTAGCATACGCTAACAATCTTATATCAAAATACCAATACGGTTTCAAGCCCAATCACAGCACAATCGACCAATGTTTTAATCTTTACAACATTATAAACCAGTCCATCTACAACAAAAATGAACTCTTTATCGGTTTTGTTGACTATGAAAAAGCCTTCGATAGCTTAAATCAACCGACCCTTTGGCACAAAACGGATAACCAAGGTATTAAAGGTCAAATGACAGAACTTATCAAGAACATGCATAAAAATGCCTGTTTCATTCTAAAGAAAGATGATGATGATGATGAAACCCAGCCAATCCCAATATCTAAAGGTGTTCTTCAAGGTAACCCTCTCTCTACCATCCTTTTTGAACTATATATTGACGACATTGTTGAATATCTTGAACTCTCTAGCGCTAGGCGCTCTCTTACGAGATCTGCTTTCCCACTCATCCTGCTCTTTGCGGACGATCAAGCCATTCTAGCTAAAAACAAAGATGAACTTCAAGACACATTTACAACTATGGAAAATTACTGCAAGCAAAACTACTTGAAAGTTAATGCAAGCAAAACAAAGTTTATGCAGGGCAGTACCAGACAAAAAAATGACACAGAAAGTTTTGCTACAAAAATAATCTACGACAACCAAGAAATAGAGGAAGTAAATGAATTTAAATACCTGGGAATTATTTTTGAACCAAAAAACAGCTTTAAAAAATGTATTGAACATCAAACTAAGCAGGGTTATTCAGCTATGTTTTCCCTACTCCACAAGGTAAAAAATACGTCCCTGGACATCACACTCATTCGCAGACTATTCGACGCGCTTGTCACCCCCGTTATCACGTACGGCTGTGAGCTCTGGGGCCCTCTGGCTACCATTTCTGAAACAAAAGCTATTGATAACATTCAGCTGAAATTCTACAAATATCTCCTCAATCTACCAAAATTTGCTAGCAACAGTGTGATATCATCAGAACTTGAGCTTACTCCAATCTCCCAACGAATTGCTAAAACCTATCTTACCTACTGGCTGAAGATTAGACATCAAAAACTTTGCCAAACGACACTAGAAATTTTCTACTCAAACACCAGCCAAAAAAATCCATGGAAAACAAATATACTAAAGAAACTGGAAAGTATAGACTTAAAAGCACTAACTGAAGATAAACTTTCCCAAAGCTTTAATAACGAGAAATACCTAGTGAAAAAGCACCTCAAGATACACAGAGAAAGAGAACTTAGCCAAAAGCTAGAGAATCAGCAACATATTAAACTCTATAAAAACG
The DNA here is from genome assembly GCA_002269645.1 of Macrostomum lignano. NCBI lineage: Eukaryota > Metazoa > Platyhelminthes > Macrostomidae > Macrostomum > Macrostomum lignano. Next base: position 33,350 of record NIVC01002414.1, read on the forward strand.
CCTATCTCTACAAAAAAATCTGCAGGCCTGACCTTTCAGATTACTTTCCATGCACTTTTAGAAACAAAAAATTCCTAACAACCCTCCTAAAACTGAAATGCGAAATTACACCCAACATTTTCTCTCATGAACCATGTAGACTGTGTGGAGCGAGAAATGGTTCCGATATCCTACACTACTTGACCGAATGTCCACAAACCGAAAAGTTCAGAAAAAAATACTTCTGTCAGTACCTCCTAAATGACAAGCAAGTACACAAGTTAGGATATGCTACAAATGAAAAAAGAGTCAGAAAAGAGCTCACTGGTGTAGCTAAAATATATGAAGTCATGAATAGCTAAAACAGTTATGCAAACTGAAACAGACATATCAGCAGTGAAATAAATCCGCCTTTCCCATTTTTAATTTCCTACTTAATTAGCACTTAATTAGTATTTAATTAGTTTCCTATCTAATACCTATTTAAATCGTCGTCATTCGCTTAACGTAAAGTCCCTTCGAAGTTCGTTTTTGTTCATTTTTCTTTCGTTTTTACTTTTATTAACTGCAATACTTTTTTTAACTCCTTGCTTTTTCTTTCGCTTCGTTAGTCGTCCAAGTATCGTTAATAACTTTTCCGCGTTCTTTCAAATACCATTTTGCAAAACTCGTACTAATCATAATTAAATAACTAGTGCTAAAATATTGTCTCCTATTCCTGAAGCAATCTTAAATACATAGAAATATATTGGCCAAACAGGCTTCTTGCCTGAGCCAACTTACTACTACTACTACTACTACGCGCGCAGTAGTGATCTTATCTTATTAAATGCATTATTTAAATTGCTTCTACCAACAACTTCTCAATGACAGTATTATTGAAGTAAAGCCAGAGCCTTTTACCTGAACGAAACCAAAATCAAAGTGAATATCTCTTCATAGTTTTGAACAGGTTAACATACTAACTTTAAATAATTTTACAAGGTAGGTAGAGGTCGGACGGGATTGAAATATTCGGGCGGGATCGGGATCGGGAATAATTTTTTTCTCGGGATCGGGATCGGGATCGGGATTTCGGGAATCGGGATCAGGTCTTTTAGTGTATTGTCCATGTAAAGTTAAACAAAATTGAGAAAAGATTGTCAAGATCAAGAAGTAAAACACAACGAATTTGATATGAAGTTTTGTAACCAACAAAGTAAATAATGTAACGAGTACAAGTTAAAGCAAAATACCTTCAAGTAATCACTAATTCTATAAACTATTTAATCAAAAGACCTGTTCCCGAATCTCGAGTTTTTTAGGGTCGGGATTCTCGTCCCGCGGGAATTCAATTTTCCTCGGGATCCCGAGATTTCGGGATCGGGATCGGGATCCCGTCCGACCTCTAAAGGTAGGCCTATATATATATATAATGAGATAATTTGAGTACCGCAACAGGACAGTAAAAAATCAAAGGTTTACATTTCTAATCCTAACTTTTGAACTTTTTTTGAAGTCTGATATTATTTCACTCATTTAATTGAAAGTATGAATGCTCGCACTGTTGCCAGAAATAACGATTTCTTTTTTTCTGGAATTCCAGAAAAGAAAGATTTTTTTTGGAGAAAACGGACGTTTTAATGTATCATAGTTTTTTAATGTAAACATATTTTTAAACTGGTTAATTTATTAATCACTATATCTATATGGCTAGAACAGTTGAATTTAGGTTGTCGGAATTTTTTTTGCTTTACAAAATTATTCCATCACTTCAATCAAGCCATGAAAATCTTATCACACCCAGTTTTGTGAAATTTGTCCAGCTATCCAGTTTAGATAATGGTGATCTTGGTTTATTATGTTATTGGCATTGGTTAACCTTTTTAATCTGGAGGGAGTATTACTATAAACCAAAAAATCATCACAAATATTATAAAAATGTTATTGCTTTTTATGCTTTGCTATAAAATATTTCATTTCAGTTTTTTTAAAGTAGAAACATGTAATCTCAGTTCTAATTGAGAAGAATATTAACACTGTTTTTTAGTTTTTTACATTTATCATTCACATCTTTGCATTTACATATTTACAAATGACCTAAATTACATACCCTAACCTATATTTTATATTTTGCCTATTGTTTAATGGATTAAAGAATTTTTTAGTCCTTTGTATGAAAATTTGCCAGGACAACTTTGCTAAGGTCCTAAAGGATGTAACTAAGAAGTTATACTTACAGTTTTCATTTTGAATAGATTTTACATGATATTGTGAATATAACATTTTTGAATTCATTTCTCGATACTTATTTCATTCATCACAGCACGAAATATGGCTTGCAGAATTTAGAATAAAAGTCAAAAATAAAAGGCATCTGATTGTGTAATCCAATTACAGAAACAGTTAGAAAAGTATTCTTATGCTAAACAAATGCTTGGAGTTCCTTGAAGATTCCCCACGAAAATACCTTAAAAAGTACAGATTTCGGGTTTGTTTATGTTTTAGACTGACCGGGACAGTAAGATTTAGCTTGCAAGGGATCTGACGTCAAACATTTCTGTGACCGGCGAATTTTTTCAAGCTTGACTGACGATTTGGAGACGAAAGGGGTTGGAAACTTTAAGGATTCGGTGGATTTTATGGCTCAGAATTCAACCGAAGAATCGCTGCTGCGATATTTTGTTTGAAGATTTAAGGCTCAGCAGTCTGAACCCTCCCTGCCTTCCCCCCCCCCCAGGCCGCTTCCCTGATCGATGGTGCTCCATCTAGTCTTGCATGTGCGCGCCCTATAAAGATCGATGCCCACCCTTCATCCTCTGCGATCGTCGTCGCTCACTTCTTACATAGACTCTTCTCTATATATTCTATATATCTGATAGCCATAGCTCTGAGCCAGATCTCTCAGTATAAAGCATCAGAATCTACCGATTTTACTGTCGGGTTTGCTTAATTTTTTATCTATCTAGCATAGAAGAATTTTTGAGGTTTTGAAACGCCCTCCCCCCAACTAACGGAGGAATGGTCAATGCTGACACTGGTGCTTTTTTGAAATATTGACACAAGAGCTCTTAAATATCGGCATTCTTTGACTCTATGTTCAATTTATGTTTGTTTTAGGTTGTTTTAGGTGTAAAAATCTCTAAAATTTTAGATCCTCTTAAACGTTCAAATCTACCTTAAAAATTACATATCTTCTTGAGAGTACAAACCCTCTCAGAAGTACAGATCCTCTCAGAAGTGCAGATCCTCTCAAAAGTACAGATCCTCTCAGAAGTGCAGATACTCTCAGAAGTACAGATCCTCTCAAAAGTACAGATCCTCTCAGAAGTACAGATCCTCTCAGAAGTACAGATCCTCTCAAAAGTACAGATCCTCTCAGAAGTACAGATCCTCTCAGAAGTACAGATCCTCTCAAAAGTACAGATCCTCTCAAAAGTACAGATCCTCTCAGAAGTACAGATCCTCTCAGAAGTACAGATCCTCTCAGAAGTACAGATCCTCTCAGAAGTGCAGATCCTCTCAAAAGTACAGATCCTCTCAAAAGTACAAATCTTTTTATAAGTACAGATTTTCAGAAAAAAGTACACGTCCAAACGATGCTCAGTAAAAGCATCTAGAAAATTCGCTTACTATGACTCGAAATTCTTTCACCAAGGTTTTAGATTTTGTAAAAAAATCCTCCAACACGTTCAGTTTATACACTTTTTAGAAAATTAAAAAGGAAATATTTTCGCAAATGATTAATTTATTAGTTACTCAAATCAGACTTGTGAATTTTTCACGTCTCAAACAAAAATGCGATTTGAAATCATAATAATCCCATAAAAGTACACACAAAAGAGCGCGCATCGCAGCAGTAATTATAGGGAGAAAAACTTGCTTCACCTCGACGGCAGCGGAGCATTGCTTAAGAGGAAGTGCCGTGGGAATCGCGCCAATTTTCCCAACTCACAGCCTTCTATCCTTAGAGCGCGCTTACTCCCACGCAAGTGCAGAGATGCTGTGTTTTTCTTCTTCTGCAAGAGGAAAGAAGCTGAAAGCAGAAAAAAAGTTTTAAAAGCACAGGGAGGCAAGGGAGGAACTGGCTCTGTCTATCTGACTTTCTGTTTCTCTCTTAACTTCTCTGTTAGCGTTGACTGCAGTCTCACTGACTCTTTTTCTAGAGTTCTTTTGAAGGTCGTCGGGAGATCCACGGCTAAGCAACAGAGATGGAGATTCAACAGGACATCGGGACTGAAACTGTTGAAAAGCGCTGGCCAAACGCAGTTTAGTTTGAAAGCTGACAAACTTATTTGTTTGACTGAAGTCGCTATATTTAAACCTTTTAAAAATAGTTATAGAGAGGAAAGTGGCAAAGAAACTTCTCCAGATTGTGAATTTTCGGCCTTTTGAAAGATCCATCTTTCGACGATGTTATACTTGAGCTCACAAAATGGCGGCCTTAGTTAGTCTGACTGCCATGGCAATGCTATGTGTTTTAGTCTAAAGTTTTCTATTTTATTTATACTCGTAGTATTGTTGTTTTACATTGAAACGTTTTTTTTCTATTACTTGAATTAAAATTCGATGCTCTTTATTGTCCCATGACTGAGCGTGCGTTTTTGGTCCAAAAAGCGTGCATTAATCTTACAGTCTATGGCCCAACCCTATGCGGCGTAGCCAAAAAAGCGTGCAGATAATGAAAAAAGCGTGCAGATAATGAAAAAAGCGTGCAGATAATGAAAAAGCGTGCAGATAATAGCGTACAGCGCCACAAAAAACAGCAGTTTGCAAGCAACGTGCACACGAGGCTGCTAGGAGCATACGGCTGGCCATCAGTCTTGCGAAGAGTGCCGTAAAAGTAGCGCAGGCCAACGCTCAGCTCCTCAGGTTGCGAGGTGTCCAAATCGACGCGCAGGTGCGGATACTTGGCCAAGAAATCGCGAAATTTCGCGACGTATTGGGCCTCATGCTTCTTAGACGATTTGACATCGGTCTCTTGCTCCAGCGCCCGGATTGATGCGTCAAGGTCGACCGAGGCCAAGTCGTCGTTCAAATCAGGGATGGAGTCGAATAGGCGGTTCAGCTCCTCGTTGTCGTCCACACTAGTTGATTGAAGACGTAACTGCTCGTCCACAAGCTTCTCAACGTCGGCCCACTCCAAATGGTGGGAGATCTCACCGGCCGTCATGCCGCTTCTCATGCCGTTAGGAAATAATGAATCCATATGTGGCCAAACTCACGATCAGAAGCTTGTGCATAGCAAGAAATTGTCTATGGTCACTAAGAAGATGTCTATGGTAGGAACTCCTAGCTGCAGGAACAAAAAGCGTGCAGATAATAAAGTACAGTGCTGTGACGAAGAATTTTTTCAACGCACGCTCAGTCATGGGACAATATGCCTACTACGAGCTACTAGGCTTTCGAGTGCGATTACATTATAGCTATTGTTTAAAATATCGAATATAAAATATTGAATTTTTGATTTTCTGCTCAGTATTTATTAAAAGAACTTTTAGTTGAAGCAGAAAAAATGCTAGAATTAGCTCTAGACTAGAAGCTCAATAATCTACTTATTGTCATCGAGATCAGGGTGAGATTAGATGTGAGGCAGTGTCAGACCCTCTCTGTTAATTTAGGGTAAGATGGGAGTGTGAGAATAGATTTCTACAGATCAATCTCTTACCTTGGAATTAAGAGTATAAGAATAGACACGAAGCAATCAGCTCTAATCCATTAAGATTAGATCAGTATTAGATTAGATCTGTATGAGATTTGATCAGTATGAGCTTAAATCAATATGAGATTAGATCAATATGAGATTAGATATTAGGCAATCATCTCCAATCCATTAAGATCAGTATGAGATTAGATTCTATGGAATCATCTCCAATCCATTGAGATCAGTATGAGATTAGATATTAGGCAGTTAGCTCCAAGCTCCACTGTTTTGCACTTTAGGCAATTTACTTTACCAGAAGAACATTCAATTTGTAAAAGTACATTAAAAACTTTGAAAGTACATTCAATTTGTAAAAGTACATTCAAAGCTTTAAAAGCACATTCAAAGTCCCCACTGTTACTTGCCAGCATGACAACTACTCGAGCCCTGCTCGGCAGCATCGGCCGAGCCAAACCGGTCGAAGACGAGCCGTCAGCCAACAATCCCGAGTCTGGCAACAGTGACAATTTTAGCTACAAAGATGACGACCAGATGGCGACGCCACCGCCGACGACGACGCAGCCGCCGTTGAAGCATCGATCAGCGTCATCCTCCGCTCGCAACTACTTGATGCGCCAAGACGCTGCCGCTGCTGCAGCTGCAACTGCGGCAACTTCAAAGTCGCCAGATTTTTCTTCGCCGTCGCCTCCGAGTCGCTTCCCGATGCCCGGCCCTCGCCGTTGGGTCCGACTTGATCAGGACGCGTTGAGAGACGCCCTGAGGGAGGCCACGGCGAAGTTTGTCAACCAGCCGGCACTTGGCGTCACCCTGCATTGCAGCGGGGCGGACAGCCTGGCTATGAGACACGCCGGCGCGTTGCCAAGGTTTCACACCGGCCTGCAGAGATTGCACGAGTTGGAGAGGCGACTGCACCTGCTGGAGCTGGATAGAAAGGTGATGGGGAAGGCGACGGGTTCGTATCTGTAGATGTCCAAGTTGAGATCTACAGATGTCCAAGTTGAGATCTATAGTTATCCAAGTTAAGATCTATAGGTGTCCAAGTCTAGAGATCTATAGATGTCCAAGTTGAGAGATCTATGAATGTCCAATTCGAAATTAATAGATCCCAAATCAAGATGTCTAGATTCTCAAATTGATATGTCTAGATGCTCAAATCGAGATGTCTAGATGCTCAAATCGAGATGTCTAGATGACTTCATTTTCATCTCAACTAGATTGAAATCAATCCTAATCGTGTGCTCACTCCTTTCTTTTCCAGATTGCCAACCGACTGCGCGACCTGGCACTGCTAGCCGATCAAATCGATCGTATCCGAGATCACGAGGCCAACCAGCTGGTGGACGCCAGGCGCCCTTCTTCATCATCGTCTGCCTCGGGCGCCAGTCGCTACGATTGCGCCGCCGTTGTCAGCTCGAAGCTGGGCTCGGCTAGGGCCCTGTGCGAGCGCCTCAGAGCCAGTCTGAGTCATGCTCAACACGTTCGATCCTACGTGCAGGCTAGCGCGCCACTGCAGGAGTGCCTGCCTTTGGCTAGGCCCGCCCTGGCTGCGTATAAAGACTCAGCGGATAGGCTGCTGTATCGGGCCTTGGCGTCTACTAGGGCTTTTCTGCAGGTTTGTTGCTTCTGTGCAATTTGGGATGTGGATGCTTTGGGGGATTTTTTGGGGTCTAGAGTCAAATATCTAGGATCTAGGGATCTAGGGATCCAGGATCAAGGGATCTAGGATCTAGGATCAAAGGATCTAGGATCAAGGGATCTATGATCTAGGAACTAGGATCTAGGGATTTAAAATCTAGAGATCTAGAATCTAAGAATCTCGATCTAGGGATATAGGATCTAGGGATCTAAGATCAAGGGATCTAGGGTTATAGGATCTAGGGTTATAGGATCTAGGGATCTAAGATCAAGGGATCTAGGAACTAGGATCTAGGGATCTAGAATCTAATGGATCTAGAATCTAGGAACTAGGATCTAGGGATCTAGAATCTAGGGATCTCGGTCTAAGGATATAGGATCTAGGGATATAGCATCTAGAGATATAGGATCTAGGGGTTTGGAATATAGCGCTTTGAGATCTAAGATTTTGTGTCGTGTCTAATATTTTGGCGAATGGAACTGTAATAAAAAATAATTTACAATCTGATGGTTTCTGATCTGGGATTTGGGATTTACGTAGAGCTTGTCATCTCGGGTTAAATGTGGGATCCGAGGTGATTCGAGCCTCTGTGACCCAGCGTTATTCGGCTATTTAATAAGAATTCATAAATAAAACCACAGGCCAGTCTCAGTGTGCTCGCCCGCACGGGCTTGGCCCGGCACACTCGGAGGATCTATTCGAACTTTGCCGCGGCCTCGAAGAATTTAACAGCACTCTCGACCAGGTGAAATGGCAGCGCCGTCTGCTTAATAGGCGATGCTCGAATCTGGCCGAGTTTGCCGCTCCGTCAGAGGCTGTTGAAGATCTTCGACCGGTGACGTTCGCCCGGCTGATCAACCGGCTGGCGGAGGAGCGAGCCGAAGCGCCGGAGGTTGCGGTGCACCGGTTCTACTTTAACTGCGATGGATTGGCCGATGCAATTGCCGACTGCGGCACTGGCGGTGAGTGATAACCTGTAATAGGAGATTTAGTGTATTTGGACTAGCACTGTGTCCCCCTTAGGGGCCGTGAGTAGTAGCAGATTTAGTGTATGCGGACTAGCACTGTGTCCCCCTTAGGGGCCGTGAGTAGTAGCAGATTTAGTGTATGTGGACTAGCACTGTGTCCCCCTTAGGGGCCGTGAGTAGTAGCAGATTTAGTGTATGTGGACTAGCACTGTGTCCCCCTTAGGGGCCGTGAGTAGTAGCAGATTTAGTGTATGTGGACTAGCACTGTGTCCCCCTTAGGGGCCGTGAGTAGTAGCAGATTTAGTGTATGTGGACTAGCACTGTGTCCCCCTTGGGGGCCGCGAGTGACTGCCTAGTAGCAGATTTATTGTATGTGGACTAGCACTGTGTCCCCCTTAGGGGCCGTGAGTGACTGCCTAGTAGCAGATTTAGTGTATGTAGACTAGCACTGTTCCCCCTCCAGAACAGAATCGGATTAGCACAGAACAGAATCGGATTAGCACAGAACAGAATCGGATTAGCACAGAACGGAATCGGATTAGCACGGAACGGAATCGGATTAGCACCAAAGAGAATCGGATTAGCATAGAACAGAATCAGATTAGCATCAAAGAGAATCCAATTATCAGAAAAGAACCTGATAAAGTTTGAAAAAGCATAGTCAACACCGTCACCATCGCCCAACCACCCAGTCGACGTTGACGCCGCCCAAGCCTCCGCATCCGCCGCCGCCGTGGCCCTCCTGTCGGCTCAGACGTGTCCCATAACCGATTGGCTTCGAGCAGAGTGGGACTTTGCCAGCGGCCTGCTTGACTGTCTGGCGCAGAGCACCCAGCTGCTGCCGCGCCAGGGCGGCTCAAGCGCCGAATCCGACACAAGCACCATTGGCGGCAGCCATTCCACCGTTGTCGGCGGCCTGCTACGCAAAGATGACACCGTGGAGAATCTGGTCAGCGGTTTGAACTCTGAGCCGCCGGGGCCTCAGTCGCCGCCGCCACAGCCGCAGCCGCATTCACCTCCGAGTCAGTCAGCGGCGCCGCCTCCGCCACCGCCTCCGCTACCGCCGCAGCAGGCTCAATCGTCTCTGGCCGCCACTTCGACTTCAACTGCAGACGCACCGCCTGCGGCTAAAAAGAAGAAAAAGAAAGGCGTTCGCTGGTCGGATTATTCAGACGTGCCAGTCAGGCATCACGTTGTTGGCAAGTATCTGGAGCTTGTCTGGCGTCAGATTGACTATCGATTTCATCCTTACCGGACCATCGGCCTGAGCTGGGGCCCCGTGTCTGATGACAGCGATAGGGATAATAATCTAGGCTGCCTGTGGCTGCTGCCCCCGTCAGCTGTTGGCGCTATGGCTGATGCGGTTCGAGTGACAGCTAGCGAGACTAGCGGCCTGTTCCCCGCCAAGCCTGCCGCACTGCTACCCTGCCTGCAGTCTCTGGCTCTGCGCCTGCAGCTGCACGCTTGTCAGGTAAGTCAGCTGGGGATGGCTAGGCAAAGCTGATTGGCGATTCTTGGAAGCTTTGTTCGGCTTTCTTGAGTTCCTCTTTTGGGGCAGTGTTGAGTTCACATTTTGGGGTTGTAGCTTAGAGGGGGCTGTAGCTTAGAGGGGGCTGTAGCTTAGAGGGGGCTGTAGCTTAGAGGGGGCTGTAGCTTAGAGGGGGCTGTAGCTTAGAGGGGCTGTAGCTTAGGGGGGGCTGTAGCTTAGAGGGGGCTGTAGCTTAGAGGGGGTTGTAGCTTAGAGGGGGTTTTAGCTTAGAGGGGGTTGTAGTTTAGAGGGGGCTGTAGCTTAGAGGGGGCTGTAGCTTAGTGGTCAGAGCGTCGGACTCATGACTGAAAAGTCGGGGTTCGATTCTCGACCCACTCGGAACAATTTGTGTCCTTGAGTAAGAGACACTTCACTCTGCATTGCTTGAGTTCCCCCAGCCGTAAAATGGGTGCCAGCATTAGCTGGGGTAACTCAGGGTGTGTGTGGCAACCCCCCCCCCCCCCAGTCCTTGGACTGAACAGCCGTACGCAGCCTTCAGATGCGCCGCACAATCGCTGCGGCTGAGCTGTCGGTTGCACATCTGGCCATTAGGGCAGAGGTAGTATATTTTGTATTATTATTATTATTTTGAAACGTATTAAGCTTGTGTTGAACAATTTTGAGCTCATTTTTTAGACCTATTGAGCTCATTTTGAGACGTATGGAGCATTTTCATACGTCTAGTGTCCAGCTTCCGCCCGCCAAAACTGCTGCAATCCTACACAAACAACTCAAATAACAGACCGAGTGGTTACGCGCCTTCGATCGTCACCTCGCTTTGTCTTCCCAATCGTCAACAAGTCGTCGTCTTCGTCGTAGTTATAGCAACAGCCTAACAACAGCGGCATCCTTAGTAACACCGCCTACGCCGCAGCTGTTGCAGCCCTGCCTGAGAGCGGTGGCCCTGTGCTGCGCCGAGCTCTCCGATTGGCTGGCTGGCAGGCGGGGCGGCGCCTGTCGCGTGACGGCCAGCCAATTAGAAGCGCCCTTGGCTGCACTCGCTGATTGGCTGGCGCTTCGCTGACCACCTGTCGTCCAAGCTGGACAGCCTGACTCAG
>NIVC01002414.1:44366-116866 GCA_002269645.1 Macrostomum lignano
GAGAAAAAGTGATGAGGGACAGGGAGGGAGAGAGTGAGGGGAGGAAATCACTGAGCTGTGAAGCTTTAAAAATCCCTTAGCTAAGTGTAACCAAGTCAGAGGAGAGAGGGGTTAGACAGAGGGGAGAGGGGTTAGACAGAGGGGAGAGGGGTTAGACAGAGGGGAGAGGGGTTAGACAGAGGGGAGAGGGGTTAGACAGAGGGGAGAGGGGTTAGACAGAGGGGAGAGGGGTTAGACAGAAGAAAGTGAGGTTAGACAGAGGGGAGAGGGGTTAGACAGAGGGGAGAGGGGTTAGACAGAAGAAAGTGAGGTTAGACAGAGGGGAGAGGGGTTAGACAGAGGGAGAGGGGTTAGACAGAAGAAAGTGAGGTTAGACAGAGGGGAGAGGGGTTAGACAGAAGAAAGTGAGGTTAGACAGAGGGGAGAGGAGTTAGACAGAGGGGAGAGGGGTTAGACAGAAGAAAGTGAGGTTAGACAGAGGGGAGAGGGGTTAGACAGAAGAAAGTGAGGTTAGACAGAGGGGAGAGGGGTTAGACAGAAGAAAGTGAGGTTAGACAGAGGGGAGAGGAGTTAGACAGAGGGGAGAGGGGTTAGACAGAAGAAAGTGAGGTTAGACAGAGGGGAGAGGAGTTAGACAGAGGGGAGAGGGGTTAGACAGAAGAAAGTGAGGTTAGACAGAGGGGAGAGGAGTTAGACAGAGGGGAGAGGGGTTAGACAGAAGAACTAGAGGTTAGAAGAAATAGAGCCAGAGGTTACTGGCTCAATTTAGTTCGAACTGTAAATTCGCCCACGCATCGCATAGTTTAATAAGTCGGTTGTGCCTACTTTATACCTGCATTTAATTGTTCATAAAGCCGGCCACTAAGCTAACAGAGATTAGCTAGTATCAAGCTACTTTCTAATCGCGCACACAAAAAATGTGCGTTAGGAAATTGCTAAAAATAGATCAGCTATATCGGTAGTTAACTCTCGCTCCCCCAAAGGCGGTGAAAGATGCCATTCTGCATACGCGTTCGCACACGGCAAAGAAGCGGAGAAGGAAGAGGAGGGACGGAAATGGAGGAGAGAGAGAGAGAGAGAGAGAGAGAGAGAGAGAGAGAGAGAGAGAGAGAGAGAGAGCAAGCCAAATAAAGTGCATCATGGTACAGCATAGAGCCGGATGTAGGGCGAGTGAGTAGATAGCAGAGCATATGCTTGTTAAGAATGATGCGAAGGAGGGAGGGGCGAGTATAGATCGATTCTAAGCCATCCAATCCGAATATAGCATGTAAGCCTGAGCTCTCGCCATGCCCCATCTCTCTCCCTCCCTCCCTTGCAAGAGCTGGGTATGGGCAAGGCAGAAAAAAATTGGAGATGAAGAATGTCGAAGGAATTTTTGGCGCACCCGCCCACTCCTTCCCGGCCTGTTGTTTCTCCTTTCGTGCGTCCCGCAGCCTCCGCTTCATCATGTTTTATTTTAATCCTCCCGTGTCGCCGAGTAAGCCAGCTATTCCAGCATCTGCTCAAAAATAGACACACTTGCTGGCTGCCCATTTTTGTAACTAAACAGCCTGGAATCTTTGCAATATTTTTCTAAACTAAGTATTGACAATTATAGGGTTGAAGACAAAACGGGGGCGGTTGCGAACTTATATTCATCCTCAAGAGTGATAGGGCTTGTAATTTTACTTCTGTGCTTGCACTTAGACGGACACTGAGACAGACAAGCAGACAGACAGACAGACAGACAGACAGACAGACAGACAGACAGACAGACAGACACACAGACACACAGACAGACAGACAGACATACAGACAGACAAGCAGACAGACGGACAGATAGACAGACAGACAGACAGACAGACAGACAGACGGACAGATAGATAGACAGACAGACAGACAGACAGACAGACAGACAGACAGACAGACAGACAGACAGACAGACACACAGACACACAGACAGACAGACAGACATACAGACAGACAAGCAGACAGACGGACAGATAGACAGACAGATAGACAGACAGACAGACGGACAGATAGACAGACAGACAGACAGACAGACAGACAGACAGACAGGCAGACAGACAGACAGACAGACAGACAGACAGACAGACAGATAAAGTCACCCTGATTCCAGTGATTTACAAGGAACTCTTGCCCCAAAATAGAAGCCCTACCCGGGCGCTCTCAGGCCAAGGGAAAATCATGTTTTTGCGTTCTTTTCTGCTTAAAGGGGAAATGTTATTGAACGAAATTGCCCATCGCCTGACATTGACAGAGTTTGCCCGCAGCTATCACTAGGATTCGCTGATTAAGTCGGGGATAAATAGGAGCGATAAATTGTAACTCGTGACAGCAGAGTCTGCTGGGAGGGGCTGATCTGTACCCGTACAATCCTTCGCACTTGTAGATGCACAGATTGTAAACATTTTTATTATGGTTTCAGTATAACATACAGAAAGACAGGCATTAAGACAGAGTGACAGACGGACACAGATAGAGTGACAGACGGACACAGGCAGGTGAACAGTCAGACAGGAACAGACACAGTGACAGACAGACGGACACAGACAGAGTGACAGACAGACGGACACAGGTAGAGTGACAGACAGACAGACGGGCACAGACAGAGTGACAGACAGACGGACACAGACGGAGTGACAGACAGAGTGACAGACAGACGAACACAGGCGGAGTGACAGACAGAGTGACAGACAGATGGGCACAGACGGAGTGACAGACAGAATGACAGACAGACGAACACAGACGGAGTGACAGAAAGACGGGCACAGACAGAGTGACAGACAGTCGGACACATACAGAGTGACAGACACAGGCAGAGTGACAGACAGGGTGACAGACAGAGTGACAGACAGACGGGCACAGACAGAGTGACAGACACAGACAGAGTGACAGGCGGAAACAGATAGAGTGACAGACGACACAGGCAGGTTAACAGTCAGACGGGCACAGACACAGTGACAGGCAGGCGGGCACAGACAGAGTGACAGATGCTCACCTGAGGCTTGCCCGACCTCGCCAATTCAACAGCGGACGACGCCGCAGCAGCAGCCGCAGCCGAGGCAGAATTCGTGCCAACAGTTGACGCAGCCGACGCCGCCGACGCGCCACCAGCTGTCGACGATCTCGACGGCGAAGGTGAGGGCGACGCGGAGGCGGCCCGAGCGGCGGCTGCGATGGTGGCGGCAATGGTAGCCGCGGCAGCCGCGGCGGCGGCCACAGACGATGACGAACAGCAGCCTGGCGGCAGCAGCAGCACGCTGGTCGGCAAGCTGCCGCACGAAGCCGTCCTGGAGACCGGCTGGCGCCGGCGCAACAGTCGAATACCGGCTCGAAGCTGGCGAATCGAGTCCAGATCGGCGAGTCGAGCAGCCAACACCGGCTCGTCTGGCAGCGAGGCGGCGAGGTAGGCGGCCAGCCGGTCAACCTCGGATTCGAGGTGTCGAGCGGCCCGAGGCCCCAGACAAGCCCCGACCGGTTCGGCGGCCTCGCAACGTCGGCGACGTCTCAACAGCAGCTCGGCGCTCCAGGTGGCCGCCAGTGCGGCTACTGGCTGGGCGAGCAGCTCCAGTCGGTGATCCGATTCCGCTTCGCCGAGGCCTCTGGCGCCGGCCAGCATAGGGCCGAGGCAACCGTCGAATAGTGTGTCGGTGGCGGCCGTGGCTGCTGCCGGCGCAGCGCCTCCGGCGGCTACGACAGATGACGCGGTCGGCGGCGGCGAGGCCATCTCGGCTAGTTGCCAGGCGCGCTCGGCGCTGGGGAAAAAGGCGCCAAGATGGCGCCTGGCGCGGGATAGGCACCTGGAGGGTTGGGAAGGGGTGAGGAGTAGATTCTATCTCAATCCCTACCCATTCTATCTCAATCCCTACCGATTCTATCTCAAACCCTACCGATTCTATCTCAATCCTTATCGATTCTATCTCAATCCCTACCGATTCTATTTCAATCCCTACCCATTCTATCTCAATCCCTACCCATTATATCTCAATCCTTATCGAGTCTATCTCAATCCTTATCGATTCTATCTCAATCCTTATCGATTCTATCTCAATCCTTATCGATTCTATCTCAATCCCTGCCGATTCTATCTCAATTTCTACCGATTCTATCTCAATTTTTACCTATTCTATCTCAATCCCTGCCGATTCTATCTCAATTTCTACCAATTTTATCTCAATTTTTACCGATTCTATCTCAAACCCTACCGATTCTATCTCAATCCCTACCGATTCTATCTCAATCCCTATTGAGTCTATCTCAATTTCTACCGATTCTATCTCAAACCCTACCGATTCTATCTCAAACCCTACCGATTCTATCTCAATCCCTACCGATTCTATTTCAATCCCTACCGATTCTATCTCAATCCCTACCGATTCTATCTCAATCCCTACCGATTCTATCTCAATCCCTACCGATTCTATCTCAATCCCTACCGATTCTATCTCAATTTTACCGATTCTATCTCAATTACCTATTCTATCTCAATCCCTACCGATTCTATCTCAAACCCTACCGATTCTATCTCAATCCCTACCGATTCTATCTCAATCCCTACCGATTCTATCTCAATCCCTATCTCAGATTCTATCTCAATCCCTACCGATTCTATCTCAAACCCTACCGATTCTATCTCAATCCCTACCGATTCTATCTCAATCCCTACCGATTCTATCTCAATCCCTATTGAGTCTATCTCAATCCCTATTGAGTCTATCTCAATCCTTATCGAGTCTATCTCAATCCTTATCGAGTCTATCTCAATCCTTATCGAGTCTATCTCAATCCTTATCGAGTCTATCTCAATCCTTATCGATTCTATCTCAATCCCTACCGATTCTATCTCAATCCCTACCGATTCTATGTCAATCCCTACCCATTATATCTCAAACCCTATCGATTCTATCTCAATCCCTACCGATTCTATCTCAAAATGGAACGATTCCATCTTAAATTGTACCGATTTTCTCTCAAATCCTACTGACCATTTTCTATCTCAACTTCCAAGCAAGTTAAATCAAATTGAATCATGAGCAACCCTCATTGCAATATTTCAAAATGGAGAGTGATAAGCATAGATATTAGGGTAAAAGAGCCGGGTGCAGACACGGAAAATTCAAGCAAGAAGATCACGCCACATTTTTCCCTGTGTTCAGTCGCGAGGATAAAGTTCGGCAGGATGACACCCGACACCCCGACACGGATCTGACGTGAACCAATTCTTCAACTCTCTCCTCTCAGCCTTCTTCCTTTCGCCGCGCTCCCAAAGCTCTCGGCATCACGTGAGAAGAATTATTTGAACAAAAAACTGGTCACGAAGGATGGGCGTGTCATGATATTGCTCTTCTAGTTCCCTCACTGCGATGGCGAGAGAATCTTCGATATTTTTCCCTGAAGAAAGACCAATTCCCACATGTGAACTTTACTTCTCAATCTAATACTCTACTTCTCAACCCCAGTCTATCTATCACTCTACCTCTCAATCTCAGTTCATCTAACACTCTACCTATCAACCTCAGTCTATCTAACACTCTACATCTAATCTCAGACTATCTAACGCTGTTTTTCCCAGAGCCATCTCAAAGTACTTTCATTTCCATTGAAAAACATTGCACATACCTGTCACCGTAGCGTTTCATCAGCAGCGCCCTTGTGGCAGCCACGACGTCTGGCAACGCCGCGAAGGCTTCAAGTCGACCTCGAAGCCGGTTGGCGCACTGGTCCGGCAAACGTCGAGGCGACAGGGCGCCGGTGAAAGCGGCGACAGCCGAAGAAATTTCGTCGCTAAGCGACGGGAGGTCGTTCAAAATGATGGCGAAAAATCGGCGACCGCGACTGGTGCTGGCGTTGCGATCTGCGCAGGTGATTATCAGGGTGTAGGTGATTGTTGACACCTGAGTATCAGGTGATTATCCTGTGTTTATCAGAGTGTGGGGGATTAGTGGCCACATCTGCTCATCATCAACCAGAAGCTCACCGTCTCCATCGCACACAACGTCGTCATCATCGTCAACTCGATCAACATCATCCAATTCGTCGTCCTCATCCAGGTCGCAGTCGGTCTCCATCCGGGCCAGGCTGCGGCAAGCCAGCTGAGTCAGGCTGTCCAGCTTGGACCGACAGGTGGTCAGCGAAGCCGCCAGCCAATCAGCGAGTGCAGCCAAGGGCGCTTCTAATTGGCTGGCCGTCACGCGACAGGCGCCGCCCCGCCTGCCAGCCAGCCAATCGGAGAGCTCGGCGCAGCACAGGGCCACCGCTCTCAGGCAGGGCTGCAACAGCTGCGGCGTAGGCGGTGTTACTAAGGATGCCGCTGTTGTTAGGCTGTTGCTATAACTACGACGAAGACGACGACTTGTTGACGATTGGGAAGACAAAGCGAGGTGACGATCGAAGGCGCGTAACCACTCGGTCTGTTATTTGAGTTGTTTGTGTAGGATTGCAGCAGTTTTGGCGGGCGGAAGCTGGACACTAGACGTATGAAAATGCTCCATACGTCTCAAAATGAGCTCAATAGGTCTAAAAAATGAGCTCAAAATTGTTCAACACAAGCTTAATACGTTTCAAAATAATAATAATAATACAAAATATACTACCTCTGCCCTAATGGCCAGATGTGCAACCGACAGCTCAGCCGCAGCGATTGTGCGGCGCATCTGAAGGCTGCGTACGGCTGTTCAGTCCAAGGACTGGGGGGGGGGGGGTTGCCACACACACCCTGAGTTACCCCAGCTAATGCTGGCACCCATTTTACGGCTGGGGGAACTCAAGCAATGCAGAGTGAAGTGTCTCTTACTCAAGGACACAAATTGTTCCGAGTGGGTCGAGAATCGAACCCCCGACTTTTCAGTCATGAGTCCGACGCTCTGACCACTAAGCTACAGCCCCCTCTAAGCTACAGCCCCCTCTAAACTACAACCCCCTCTAAGCTAAAACCCCCTCTAAGCTACAACCCCCTCTAAGCTACAGCCCCCTCTAAGCTACAGCCCCCCCTAAGCTACAGCCCCCTCTAAGCTACAGCCCCCTCTAAGCTACAGCCCCCTCTAAGCTACAGCCCCCTCTAAGCTACAGCCCCCTCTAAGCTACAGCCCCCTCTAAGCTACAACCCCAAAATGTGAACTCAACACTGCCCCAAAAGAGGAACTCAAGAAAGCCGAACAAAGCTTCCAAGAATCGCCAATCAGCTTTGCCTAGCCATCCCCAGCTGACTTACCTGACAAGCGTGCAGCTGCAGGCGCAGAGCCAGAGACTGCAGGCAGGGTAGCAGTGCGGCAGGCTTGGCGGGGAACAGGCCGCTAGTCTCGCTAGCTGTCACTCGAACCGCATCAGCCATAGCGCCAACAGCTGACGGGGGCAGCAGCCACAGGCAGCCTAGATTATTATCCCTATCGCTGTCATCAGACACGGGGCCCCAGCTCAGGCCGATGGTCCGGTAAGGATGAAATCGATAGTCAATCTGACGCCAGACAAGCTCCAGATACTTGCCAACAACGTGATGCCTGACTGGCACGTCTGAATAATCCGACCAGCGAACGCCTTTCTTTTTCTTCTTTTTAGCCGCAGGCGGTGCGTCTGCAGTTGAAGTCGAAGTGGCGGCCAGAGACGATTGAGCCTGCTGCGGCGGTAGCGGAGGCGGTGGCGGAGGCGGCGCCGCTGACTGACTCGGAGGTGAATGCGGCTGCGGCTGTGGCGGCGGCGACTGAGGCCCCGGCGGCTCAGAGTTCAAACCGCTGACCAGATTCTCCACGGTGTCATCTTTGCGTAGCAGGCCGCCGACAACGGTGGAATGGCTGCCGCCAATGGTGCTTGTGTCGGATTCGGCGCTTGAGCCGCCCTGGCGCGGCAGCAGCTGGGTGCTCTGCGCCAGACAGTCAAGCAGGCCGCTGGCAAAGTCCCACTCTGCTCGAAGCCAATCGGTTATGGGACACGTCTGAGCCGACAGGAGGGCCACGGCGGCGGCGGATGCGGAGGCTTGGGCGGCGTCAACGTCGACTGGGTGGTTGGGCGATGGTGACGGTGTTGACTATGCTTTTTCAAACTTTATCAGGTTCTTTTCTGATAATTGGATTCTCTTTGATGCTAATCTGATTCTGTTCTATGCTAATCCGATTCTCTTTGGTGCTAATCCGATTCCGTTCCGTGCTAATCCGATTCCGTTCTGTGCTAATCCGATTCTGTTCTGTGCTAATCCGATTCTGTTCTGTGCTAATCCGATTCTGTTCTGGAGGGGGAACAGTGCTAGTCTACATACACTAAATCTGCTACTAGGCAGTCACTCACGGCCCCTAAGGGGGACACAGTGCTAGTCCACATACAATAAATCTGCTACTAGGCAGTCACTCGCGGCCCCCAAGGGGGACACAGTGCTAGTCCACATACACTAAATCTGCTACTACTCACGGCCCCTAAGGGGGACACAGTGCTAGTCCACATACACTAAATCTGCTACTACTCACGGCCCCTAAGGGGGACACAGTGCTAGTCCACATACACTAAATCTGCTACTACTCACGGCCCCTAAGGGGGACACAGTGCTAGTCCACATACACTAAATCTGCTACTACTCACGGCCCCTAAGGGGGACACAGTGCTAGTCCGCATACACTAAATCTGCTACTACTCACGGCCCCTAAGGGGGACACAGTGCTAGTCCAAATACACTAAATCTCCTATTACAGGTTATCACTCACCGCCAGTGCCGCAGTCGGCAATTGCATCGGCCAATCCATCGCAGTTAAAGTAGAACCGGTGCACCGCAACCTCCGGCGCTTCGGCTCGCTCCTCCGCCAGCCGGTTGATCAGCCGGGCGAACGTCACCGGTCGAAGATCTTCAACAGCCTCTGACGGAGCGGCAAACTCGGCCAGATTCGAGCATCGCCTATTAAGCAGACGGCGCTGCCATTTCACCTGGTCGAGAGTGCTGTTAAATTCTTCGAGGCCGCGGCAAAGTTCGAATAGATCCTCCCGAGTGTGCCGGGCCAAGCCCGTGCGGGCGAGCACACTGAGACTGGCCTGTGGTTTTATTTATGAATTCTTATTAAATAGCCGAATAACGCTGGGTCACAGAGGCTCGAATCACCTCGGATCCCACATTTAACCCGAGATGACAAGCTCTACGTAAATCCCAAATCCCAGATCAGAAACCATCAGATTGTAAATTATTTTTTATTACAGTTCCATTCGCCAAAATATTAGACACGACACAAAATCTTAGATCTCAAAGCGCTATATTCCAAACCCCTAGATCCTATATCTCTAGATGCTATATCCCTAGATCCTATATCCTTAGACCGAGATCCCTAGATTCTAGATCCCTAGATCCTAGTTCCTAGATTCTAGATCCATTAGATTCTAGATCCCTAGATCCTAGTTCCTAGATCCCTTGATCTTAGATCCCTAGATCCTATAACCCTAGATCCTATAACCCTAGATCCCTTGATCTTAGATCCCTAGATCCTATATCCCTAGATCGAGATTCTTAGATTCTAGATCTCTAGATTTTAAATCCCTAGATCCTAGTTCCTAGATCATAGATCCCTTGATCCTAGATCCTTTGATCCTAGATCCTAGATCCCTTGATCCTGGATCCCTAGATCCCTAGATCCTAGATATTTGACTCTAGACCCCAAAAAATCCCCCAAAGCATCCACATCCCAAATTGCACAGAAGCAACAAACCTGCAGAAAAGCCCTAGTAGACGCCAAGGCCCGATACAGCAGCCTATCCGCTGAGTCTTTATACGCAGCCAGGGCGGGCCTAGCCAAAGGCAGGCACTCCTGCAGTGGCGCGCTAGCCTGCACGTAGGATCGAACGTGTTGAGCATGACTCAGACTGGCTCTGAGGCGCTCGCACAGGGCCCTAGCCGAGCCCAGCTTCGAGCTGACAACGGCGGCGCAATCGTAGCGACTGGCGCCCGAGGCAGACGATGATGAAGAAGGGCGCCTGGCGTCCACCAGCTGGTTGGCCTCGTGATCTCGGATACGATCGATTTGATCGGCTAGCAGTGCCAGGTCGCGCAGTCGGTTGGCAATCTGGAAAAGAAAGGAGTGAGCACACGATTAGGATTGATCTCAATCTAGTTGAGATGAAAATGAAGTCATCTAGACATCTCGATTTGAGCATCTAGACATCTCGATTTGAGCATCTAGACATATCAATTTGAGAATCTAGACATCTTGATTTGGGATCTATTAATTTCGAATTGGACATTCATAGATCTCTCAACTTGGACATCTATAGATCTCTAGACTTGGACACCTATAGATCTTAACTTGGATAACTATAGATCTCAACTTGGACATCTGTAGATCTCAACTTGGACATCTACAGATACGAACCCGTCGCCTTCCCCATCACCTTTCTATCCAGCTCCAGCAGGTGCAGTCGCCTCTCCAACTCGTGCAATCTCTGCAGGCCGGTGTGAAACCTTGGCAACGCGCCGGCGTGTCTCATAGCCAGGCTGTCCGCCCCGCTGCAATGCAGGGTGACGCCAAGTGCCGGCTGGTTGACAAACTTCGCCGTGGCCTCCCTCAGGGCGTCTCTCAACGCGTCCTGATCAAGTCGGACCCAACGGCGAGGGCCGGGCATCGGGAAGCGACTCGGAGGCGACGGCGAAGAAAAATCTGGCGACTTTGAAGTTGCCGCAGTTGCAGCTGCAGCAGCGGCAGCGTCTTGGCGCATCAAGTAGTTGCGAGCGGAGGATGACGCTGATCGATGCTTCAACGGCGGCTGCGTCGTCGTCGGCGGTGGCGTCGCCATCTGGTCGTCATCTTTGTAGCTAAAATTGTCACTGTTGCCAGACTCGGGATTGTTGGCTGACGGCTCGTCTTCGACCGGTTTGGCTCGGCCGATGCTGCCGAGCAGGGCTCGAGTAGTTGTCATGCAGGCAAGTAACAGTGGGGACTTTGAATGTGCTTTTAAAGCTTTGAATGTACTTTTACAAATTGAATGTACTTTCAAAGTTTTTAATGTACTTTTACAAATTGAATGTTCTTCTGGTAAAGTAAATTGCCTAAAGTGCAAAACAGTGGAGCTTGGAGCTAACTGCCTAATATCTAATCTCATACTGATCTCAATGGATTGGAGATGATTCCATAGAATCTAATCTCATACTGATCTTAATGGATTGGAGATGATTGCCTAATATCTAATCTCATATTGATCTAATCTCATATTGATTTAAGCTCATACTGATCAAATCTCATACAGATCTAATCTAATACTGATCTAATCTTAATGGATTAGAGCTGATTGCTTCGTGTCTATTCTTATACTCTTAATTCCAAGGTAAGAGATTGATCTGTAGAAATCTATTCTCACACTCCCATCTTACCCTAAATTAACAGAGAGGGTCTGACACTGCCTCACATCTAATCTCACCCTGATCTCGATGACAATAAGTAGATTATTGAGCTTCTAGTCTAGAGCTAATTCTAGCATTTTTTCTGCTTCAACTAAAAGTTCTTTTAATAAATACTGAGCAGAAAATCAAAAATTCAATATTTTATATTCGATATTTTAAACAATAGCTATAATGTAATCGCACTCGAAAGCCTAGTAGCTCGTAGTAGGCATATTGTCCCATGACTGAGCGTGCGTTGAAAAAATTCTTCGTCACAGCACTGTACTTTATTATCTGCACGCTTTTTGTTCCTGCAGCTAGGAGTTCCTACCATAGACATCTTCTTAGTGACCATAGACAATTTCTTGCTATGCACAAGCTTCTGATCGTGAGTTTGGCCACATATGGATTCATTATTTCCTAACGGCATGAGAAGCGGCATGACGGCCGGTGAGATCTCCCACCATTTGGAGTGGGCCGACGTTGAGAAGCTTGTGGACGAGCAGTTACGTCTTCAATCAACTAGTGTGGACGACAACGAGGAGCTGAACCGCCTATTCGACTCCATCCCTGATTTGAACGACGACTTGGCCTCGGTCGACCTTGACGCATCAATCCGGGCGCTGGAGCAAGAGACCGATGTCAAATCGTCTAAGAAGCATGAGGCCCAATACGTCGCGAAATTTCGCGATTTCTTGGCCAAGTATCCGCACCTGCGCGTCGATTTGGACACCTCGCAACCTGAGGAGCTGAGCGTTGGCCTGCGCTACTTTTACGGCACTCTTCGCAAGACTGATGGCCAGCCGTATGCTCCTAGCAGCCTCGTGTGCACGTTGCTTGCAAACTGCTGTTTTTTGTGGCGCTGTACGCTATTATCTGCACGCTTTTTCATTATCTGCACGCTTTTTTCATTATCTGCACGCTTTTTTCATTATCTGCACGCTTTTTTGGCTACGCCGCATAGGGTTGGGCCATAGACTGTAAGATTAATGCACGCTTTTTGGACCAAAAACGCACGCTCAGTCATGGGACAATAAAGAGCATCGAATTTTAATTCAAGTAATAGAAAAAAACGTTTCAATGTAAAACAACAATACTACGAGTATAAATAAAATAGAAAACTTTAGACTAAAACACATAGCATTGCCATGGCAGTCAGACTAACTAAGGCCGCCATTTTGTGAGCTCAAGTATAACATCGTCGAAAGATGGATCTTTCAAAAGGCCGAAAATTCACAATCTGGAGAAGTTTCTTTGCCACTTTCCTCTCTATAACTATTTTTAAAAGGTTTAAATATAGCGACTTCAGTCAAACAAATAAGTTTGTCAGCTTTCAAACTAAACTGCGTTTGGCCAGCGCTTTTCAACAGTTTCAGTCCCGATGTCCTGTTGAATCTCCATCTCTGTTGCTTAGCCGTGGATCTCCCGACGACCTTCAAAAGAACTCTAGAAAAAGAGTCAGTGAGACTGCAGTCAACGCTAACAGAGAAGTTAAGAGAGAAACAGAAAGTCAGATAGACAGAGCCAGTTCCTCCCTTGCCTCCCTGTGCTTTTAAAACTTTTTTTCTGCTTTCAGCTTCTTTCCTCTTGCAGAAGAAGAAAAACACAGCATCTCTGCACTTGCGTGGGAGTAAGCGCGCTCTAAGGATAGAAGGCTGTGAGTTGGGAAAATTGGCGCGATTCCCACGGCACTTCCTCTTAAGCAATGCTCCGCTGCCGTCGAGGTGAAGCAAGTTTTTCTCCCTATAATTACTGCTGCGATGCGCGCTCTTTTGTGTGTACTTTTATGGGATTATTATGATTTCAAATCGCATTTTTGTTTGAGACGTGAAAAATTCACAAGTCTGATTTGAGTAACTAATAAATTAATCATTTGCGAAAATATTTCCTTTTTAATTTTCTAAAAAGTGTATAAACTGAACGTGTTGGAGGATTTTTTTACAAAATCTAAAACCTTGGTGAAAGAATTTCGAGTCATAGTAAGCGAATTTTCTAGATGCTTTTACTGAGCATCGTTTGGACGTGTACTTTTTTCTGAAAATCTGTACTTATAAAAAGATTTGTACTTTTGAGAGGATCTGTACTTTTGAGAGGATCTGCACTTCTGAGAGGATCTGTACTTCTGAGAGGATCTGTACTTCTGAGAGGATCTGTACTTCTGAGAGGATCTGTACTTTTGAGAGGATCTGTACTTTTGAGAGGATCTGTACTTCTGAGAGGATCTGTACTTCTGAGAGGATCTGTACTTTTGAGAGGATCTGTACTTCTGAGAGGATCTGTACTTCTGAGAGGATCTGTACTTTTGAGAGGATCTGTACTTCTGAGAGTATCTGTACTTCTGACTTCTGAGAGGATCTGTACTTTTGAGAGGATCTGCACTTCTGAGAGGATCTGTACTTCTGAGAGGGTTTGTACTCTCAAGAAGATATGTAATTTTTAAGGTAGATTTGAACGTTTAAGAGGATCTAAAATTTTAGAGATTTTTACACCTAAAACAACCTAAAACAAACATAAATTGAACATAGAGTCAAAGAATGCCGATATTTAAGAGCTCTTGTGTCAATATTTCAAAAAGCACCAGTGTCAGCATTGACCATTCCTCCGTTAGTTGGGGGGAGGGCGTTTCAAAACCTCAAAAATTCTTCTATGCTAGATAGATAAAAAATTAAGCAAACCCGACAGTAAAATCGGTAGATTCTGATGCTTTATACTGAGAGATCTGGCTCAGAGCTATGGCTATCAGATATATAGAATATATAGAGAAGAGTCTATGTAAGAAGTGAGCGACGACGATCGCAGAGGATGAAGGGTGGGCATCGATCTTTATAGGGCGCGCACATGCAAGACTAGATGGAGCACCATCGATCAGGGAAGCGGCCTGGGGGGGGGGAAGGCAGGGAGGGTTCAGACTGCTGAGCCTTAAATCTTCAAACAAAATATCGCAGCAGCGATTCTTCGGTTGAATTCTGAGCCATAAAATCCACCGAATCCTTAAAGTTTCCAACCCCTTTCGTCTCCAAATCGTCAGTCAAGCTTGAAAAAATTCGCCGGTCACAGAAATGTTTGACGTCAGATCCCTTGCAAGCTAAATCTTACTGTCCCGGTCAGTCTAAAACATAAACAAACCCGAAATCTGTACTTTTTAAGGTATTTTCGTGGGGAATCTTCAAGGAACTCCAAGCATTTGTTTAGCATAAGAATACTTTTCTAACTGTTTCTGTAATTGGATTACACAATCAGATGCCTTTTATTTTTGACTTTTATTCTAAATTCTGCAAGCCATATTTCGTGCTGTGATGAATGAAATAAGTATCGAGAAATGAATTCAAAAATGTTATATTCACAATATCATGTAAAATCTATTCAAAATGAAAACTGTAAGTATAACTTCTTAGTTACATCCTTTAGGACCTTAGCAAAGTTGTCCTGGCAAATTTTCATACAAAGGACTAAAAAATTCTTTAATCCATTAAACAATAGGCAAAATATAAAATATAGGTTAGGGTATGTAATTTAGGTCATTTGTAAATATGTAAATGCAAAGATGTGAATGATAAATGTAAAAAACTAAAAAACAGTGTTAATATTCTTCTCAATTAGAACTGAGATTACATGTTTCTACTTTAAAAAAACTGAAATGAAATATTTTATAGCAAAGCATAAAAAGCAATAACATTTTTATAATATTTGTGATGATTTTTTGGTTTATAGTAATACTCCCTCCAGATTAAAAAGGTTAACCAATGCCAATAACATAATAAACCAAGATCACCATTATCTAAACTGGATAGCTGGACAAATTTCACAAAACTGGGTGTGATAAGATTTTCATGGCTTGATTGAAGTGATGGAATAATTTTGTAAAGCAAAAAAAATTCCGACAACCTAAATTCAACTGTTCTAGCCATATAGATATAGTGATTAATAAATTAACCAGTTTAAAAATATGTTTACATTAAAAAACTATGATACATTAAAACGTCCGTTTTCTCCAAAAAAAATCTTTCTTTTCTGGAATTCCAGAAAAAAAGAAATCGTTATTTCTGGCAACAGTGCGAGCATTCATACTTTCAATTAAATGAGTGAAATAATATCAGACTTCAAAAAAAGTTCAAAAGTTAGGATTAGAAATGTAAAGCTTTGATTTTTTACTGTCCTGTTGCGGTACTCAAATTATCTCATTATATATATATAGGCCTACCTTGTAAAATTATTTAAAGTTAGTATGTTAACCTGTTCAAAACTATGAAGAGATATTCACTTTGATTTTGGTTTCGTTCAGGTAAAAGGCTCTGGCTTTACTTCAATAATACTGTCATTGAGAAGTTGTTGGTAGAAGCAATTTAAATAATGCATTTCGCGATATTTTTATAAAAATTAAAAATTGGTTTGTTGAATGACTCGGTAAGTTTTAATGCATTTTCCTTTTTACAAAAACCTATTTTAAATAGTAACTGATAGCGTTTTAATTAAAGAGCGCAAATATATAATAAAAGATGTAATAACTTTGGTATAATGAGCGTGACAAGTGCAATTTTTAATTTTAGTTCAGGTGCTGTTTTAAAAAATTCATTCGTGAATGCAAATTTATTTAGTCTTGGCGTTGGGGCTCTCTGTCTCTGACAACCAATCTTCAACTCAACTTTGATTGCTAGGCGTAATTTATGTAAATTATTTACTGCATTCACCGCTGCGTACCATTCCTTTTTAGTAAATGGAAGCAGTAATTACGGTTAGGGCCTATTGTAATATAAAGTGGCATATACTATTCAACGTTCTTTTAATAATAATTTATTAATATGTTCTTTTATTAATAAGCCTTTTAATAAGCATCGTCATAGTTACAGTTGGGTAGATAGGCTAGCTGCCGAGTAGGTGCGCGGGAGGGGCTAGTATTAATTAATAGGTCTACTAGGCCTAGCCCTAGAAGTTTCATTTTTCGTCTTAGTAGGTTTAAGTGATAAGTCGTTTTAAGATGATTGCCAGTGAGTTTGGTGCCCATGATTTTTGATAGGCCCTATGTCCTGGTATTTTTTGGTGAATTATAAATAATCAAACTGTTAATATCTCCAATGCTAAGGGTTAGGCCAAGGCCAATTTCTAGGATTTTTAAAGGATGCTACACAATTTGATACACACATTAGACCCTAAATCAATTAGCCTACACTGCTACACCTTCCAACTAAGTTGATACAATTTTTAATCAAATGAAAGTCTTTTTAAAATTGAAAACATATTATTAGCCTATCTTTAAAAACTATAAAGTAAATTATATTTTAATTGTATTAAAAAAGTTTTGTTTGTAGAGTCATGAGTCAATAAGGGGGGGGGGCTATGGGTTTTTTGCAAAGAATCTTAATTAGTCCTAGGCCTAAGTCTTTAAAATTATATAGCATACCAAAAAGCAAAATAGAGTCCTAGGGTTAGGCACATTAGATCTTTTTGTCAAGAGAAAGGCATTATCTTCCTAATATTCTAATTATATTAATATGATATAGGTTTGTCTTGGGCCCCTATTAATTTTTGCACCTTCTTTCTATTATTTCTATAGGGAAAACTTATGCAATGCTTATTGCCTGCCCTACTCCCTTGTACACTAACCCCCATCTCTTCTATTGTTCAAAATCAGTCATGGGTATGATAGCTTTATAAGCCCTTATCTTCCAAAGTTTTTCCTTGCTTATTTATTATAGGCTTATAATCTTCTATCATTAATAATTATTTTTTGTTATACCCCACCATCCCAATTTCTTTTCCAATCACAGTGTAGCTAGCAAATGATGTAATTAGGTTTGCTTAGTAAATAGAAGTTTGAGGCCTTCAATATCATATATTATATTTAAATGATCATGTGATATATGATTGTAGGGCTATTAATAGGAGCCTGTTTTAAACCTTGAAAGAAAACTTAAATGAAAGAAAAGATTTACCTTATCCTTTACCTTTTACACTTTTGCTTTGCTATTCTCTGGGGTTTGGTCACTTGTGTTGTTTTGTTTTCTTGCAAGATTGAATCTGCTTCGTTTAAAAATTCAAAAACTTAGTATCCAAATAAGATTAAAATTTTATAACATTGAAAACTCATAGTAGCCACTTTCACAAGGTCAAAATTTTTACTTCTTTAATTTCTATTTGAAGGAAGGAAAGAAATAAAGTAAGGTGTTTTACATGTCATTAAATTTTGAGTTTGTGAAACCACTACCTTCTCTTAGACTTATTCTTACTCCAGACCTCTAAATACTTTGATTGATCCTAGATCCTTAGGATCTCCTTAATAAGCACCCACTAACTGTCTTTTCTTTCTTGGCCCTAAATCAATTATCAAATTAGGAACCTAATTTCTTGTTTCATTTAGAATATATAGCAGGGTGATATTTTTGTTCCAACTTAGCTACATAATAGTTTATACAATAGGAGTTAGGAGTAATCCATTCTACTATTCTATTCTAATACTATTATATGTATATTATATTTATAATTAATAATTTTGGAAACTTAAATACTAGATTACATCTTTATGCCTGACTTGCAAATGTTATTCTTTTATAGATAATATTTTGTTAATTTATTTATTATGTTTAGACTAAACATTATTAGCTAAGCTATTTTCCTAAAATTCTTATTGTTAGGTTATCCTCCTAGATCTTTGATTGCATACATGTGCAACCTTGGGAATCACTCAGCCATTTCTATTGGCAAACACACATGTAAGTCGCTATTGGACAGAATAGTAGTCACGTGACTGCTCTCAGCCAATAGCAACTTACATGTGTGTGTTGCCAATAGAAATGGCTGGGTGAATCCCTAGATTGCACCCAAGCATGTTTGATTGCTTTTTCATTACTTACTGGGCCACCCTCCCAGATCCTCAGTTGCTGGGCCAGTCTCCCAGATCCCCAGTTGCTGGGTCAGTCTCCCAGATCCCCAGTTGCTGGGCCAGTCTCCCAGATCCCTAGTTGCTGGGCCAGCCTCCCAGATCCTCAGTTGCTGGGCCAGTGGCAACCTCCTATATCGTTACAGCCATAAGTTTAGCCAACCTTCTGATCAAAAACTGCATGCACCATTAGCTGCGCAGCCATGCTAGCCGACTGGACCCAACAAGAAGTGCTCACTGGCACAACCATCATGGCTGTTGAATACAACGGCGGCGTTGTGATTGGCGCCGACTCGCGCACCTCATCCGGAACCTACGTGACCAATCGAACGCAGGACAAGCTGACGCCCCTGACCGAGTACATCTATTGCTGCCGCTCCGGTTCGGCCGCCGACACCCAGGCCATAGCTGATCACGTTCGCTATTATTTGGATTTTAGCCGAATCTCGCAGGGCCGCGAGCCGACAGTTCGATATGCGGCGCACGTTATGCAGAGCATCCTGTATAACAATAGAGATAATCTATCCGCCGCTGTCATCGTTGCCGGTTGGGACGAAGTTAATGGTAAAAGTTTCAGCCTTTAATTTCAAACAGTCTTTTTGAAATCTGTGATATGTGATATTGGCGCTCTCTGATTTTTAATCTTTTAATCGGCCTTCTTTTAGTCTTTTTGGTCTGTTCAGGTCTTTGTCGCTACCTAGTCTTGTTCTGGTCTTTGTCGCTACCTAGTCTTGTTCTGGTCTTTGTCGCTACCTAGTCTTGTTCTGGTCTTTGTCGCTACCTAGTCTTGTTCTGGTCTTTGTCCCTACCTAGTCTTCTGGTCTTTGTCGCTACCTAGTCTTGTTCTTGTCTTTGTCTCTACCTAGTCTTCAGGTCTTTGTCGCTACCTAGTCTTGTTCTGGTCTTTGTCCCTACCTAGTCTTGTTCTGGTCTTTGTCCCTACCTAGTCTTGTTCTGGTCTTTGTCCCTACCTAGTCTTCTGGTCTTTGTCGCTACCTAGTCTTGTTCTGGTCTTTGTCGCTACCTAGTCTTGTTCTGGTCTTTGTCCCTACCTAGTCTTCTGGTCTTTGTCGCTACCTAGTCTTGTTCTTGTCTTTGTCCCTACCTAGTCTTCAGGTCTTTGTCGCTACCTAGTCTTGTTCTGGTCTTTGTCGCTACCTAGACTTGTTCTGGTCTCTGTCCCTACCTAATCTTTTAGTCTTTGTCTCCAGAACTTGTTAAGGTATTTGTCCCCAAATCAGTCTTTTTCAGGTGGTCTTTATTCTCTAGTTGTCTTCCATTTTCTTTCTCTAGTCTTAGTTTTCCCCTATTTTATTGTAGACCCAGTATTCGGTTATCTTTGACTGTATACGCCTGCATATAAATCTGCCAATTGCTTGTGCGTGTCCGCAGGCGGCCAGGTGTACTGCATCCCCCTTGGCGGCCTGCTAGTCCGTCAGCCAATGGCAGCCGGCGGCTCCGGCAGCACCTACATCTGGGGCCACCTGGACGCTCAGTTCAAGCCCGGCATGACCGACACCGAATGCCAGGAGTTCGTTGCCAAATCTGTCAGCCTGGCTATCAAACGCGACGGTTCCAGCGGTGGCGTCTGTCGTTTAGCCGTAATTAATCGAAGCGGCGTACAACGGCGCATTATCATGCACGAAGATTTGCCTAAGTCGTACGATGGCTAAACTAATTATAACAATATTGATTGTATGGCAATTTTACTTGCTAAATCTTTTCGGTTAATAAATAGAAAACAATTAATACGCTAGTTTGACTACTGATGCTAGTAGAAAAGCAGACATTTTAAGCAAAGTTTCAA
The DNA here is from genome assembly GCA_002269645.1 of Macrostomum lignano. Taxonomy (NCBI): domain Eukaryota; kingdom Metazoa; phylum Platyhelminthes; family Macrostomidae; genus Macrostomum; species Macrostomum lignano. The sequence goes on from NIVC01002414.1 coordinate 64,389, forward strand.
ATGACTTCGGTAATAATATGGGATTCTGTTATTTAACCGGGATGGTCTCTGTACTTCTAATTCATATGTACTAAGAATTTGGTAATCCAGCCTTCTCTGACCAGTCGTGTCACGAATACAAGTAGTTTTACCAGTATATAAATAAGCCTGTTCAATTATATGTACCTTATGCAACTTTCTATTAATGTGCTGGCAATGCGGCAATATGGCATTGCCATTGTGCGATTTTCGCGCCTAAATATATTACTACAAAACTGCAGACCAGTGCGTCGCTGCTGCGCTACTCTGCTTTCAACTGCTCTCCCAGTTTAGCAAAATACTTTAGTAATTAAAAACCTTTTGTTGAGTCGATTTTTTTCTGCTTAGGCCTAAAACAACATGCACCGGCATTGTCCGCCAGTTACTCCTCCTGCGTGTAGGTACTTGTGGACCGAGACCCTCAGCTGCTTGGCCAGCCTCCCAGATCCCCAGTTGCTGAGCCAGCCTTCCAGATCCCCAGTTGCTGGGCCAGCCTCCCACATCCTCAGCTGCTTGGCCAGCCTCCCAGATCCCCAGCTGCTTGGCCAGCCTCCCACATGCTCAGCTGCTTGGCCAGCCTCCCAGATCCCCAGTTGCTTGGCCAGCCTCCCAGATCCCCAGTTGCTGGGCCAGCCTCCCAGATCCCCAGTTGCTGGGCCAGCCTCCCAGATCCCCAGTTGCTGAGCCAGCCTTCCAGATCCTCTGTTGCTGGGCCAGCCTCCCAGATCCCCAGTTGCTGAGCCAGCCTTCCAGATCCTCTGTTGCTGGGCCAGCCTCCCAGATCCCCAGTTGCTGAGCCAGCCTTCCAGATCCTCTGTTGCTGGGCCAGCCTCCCAGATCCCCAGTTGCTGAGCCAGCCTTCCAGATCCTCTGTTGCTGGGCCAGCCTTCCAGATCCCCAGTTGCTGAGCCAGCCTTCCAGATCCCCAGTTGCTGAGCCAGCCTTCCAGATCCTCTGTTGCTGGGCCAGCCTCCAGATCCCCAGTTGCTGGGCCAGCCTCCCAGATCCCCAGTTGCTGGGCCAGCCTCCCAGATCCCCAGTTGCTGGGCCAGCCTCCCAGATCCCCAGTTGCTAAGCCAGCCTCCCAGATCCTCAGTTGCTGGGCCAGCCTCCCAGATCCTCAGTTGCTGGGCCAGCCTCCCAGACCCTCAGCTGCTTGGCCAGCCTCCCAGATCCCCAGTTGCTAAGCCAGCCTCCCAGATCCTCAGTTGCTGGGCCAGCCTCCCAGATCCTCAGTTGCTGGGCCAGCCTCCCAGACCCTCAGCTGCTTGGCCAGCCTCCCAGATCCCCTGTTGCTGAGCCAGCCTTCCAGATCCTCTGTTGCTGGGCCAGCCTTCCAGATCCTCAGTTGCTGGGCCAGCCTCCCAGACCCTCAGCTGCTTGGCCAGCCTCCCAGATCCTCAGCTGCTTGGCCAGCCTCCCAGATCCCCAGTTGCTGAGCCAGCCTTCCAGATCCTCTGTTGCTGGGCCAGCCTTCCAGATCCTCTGTTGCTGGGCCAGCCTTCCAGATCCCCAGTTGCTGGGCCAGCCTCCTAGATCCCCAGTTGCTGGGCCAGCCTCCTAGATCCCCAGTTGCTGGGCCAGCCTCCTAGATCCCCAGTTGCTGGGCCAGCCTCCCAGATCCTCAGTTGCTGGGCCAGCCTCCCAGACCCTCAGTTGCTGGGCCAGCCTTCCAGATCCCCAGTTGCTGGGCCAGCCTCCCAGATCCCCAGTTGCTGGGACAGCCTTCCAGATCCCCAGTTGCTGGGCCAGCCTCCTAGATCCCCAGTTGCTGGGCCAGCCTCCCAGATCCTCAGTTGCTGGGCCAGCCTCCCAGATCCTCAGTTGCTGGGCCAGCCTCTCATTGTCAGTTTCTGACCTAGCCTCTCAGAATCTTTAGTTGCTAGGCCAGCCTCCAAAATCCCCAGTTGCTGGGCCACCGTCACTCTCCAAAATTCAGAGTGCTTTGTAACTCAAACTTTAAAAATTTATTGTTTATGGTCAAAGTAACAATAAAAATTTAATCTCCAAGCTAAAGAGCTTTTGCAAAGGCTGAAAAAATAATCATTTAAATAAAAATATAGAAGAGCCTCCAACCGAAGTTATCGCTCACGGGCACCACAGTCTACTTATCATGGCCGCCTGTCTCAAGCTACATGTACTACCACTGCTAGCTCCAGTAGTATTGCAACTAGTCATCTGCCTAGCAACTGACGCAATCAGTTTCGGGTTAAGTTCCGGCTCGAAAAAGCGAACGCCAGCCACAGTCACCGGGCCAAGGACTCGCGCCACGAAGAAGCGATCGTTTGGAACTTCTGGCAATGGAAGTTCGTCGCCATTCGACACTGAGACCAACAGTCCGTTTATGTTTCTACTGCGCAGTGCTATTAATAATCCGGTTACCTATCTGCACTCGGTGCTAGTTGACCAGCTAGTTATTGTGCCCTGTTACTATGGAAACGATGGTAGACAGTTTGGCATTAGCAACCAGTTGGATATGGCCTGGTACCGCAGGCTGGACTCTATGCATCATCCGAGAACTTTTCCTAGCATTAACGATGGCGAAGGAAAACTAGTGGTGAGCAGGATATGGCTTTCACCGTCAGTTGATCCGCAGTATATGCTTGTGACTTTTCCAAAATCCTCGATGATCTTCCGTCCAGATCCTCGCTAATTCTAACAGATCCTCAGTAACCCTCCCGAATCCCCAGTACCTTTCCCAGATCTCAGTAACCCACCCGGATCTTCAGTACCTTTCGCAGATCTCAGTAACCCTCCCGGATCTTTAGTACCTTTCCCAGATCCTCAGTAACCCTCCCGGATCTTTAGTATCTTTCCCAGATCCTCAGTAACCCTCTAAGTCTCAGATCTCAGGAACCTTCCCAGATCCTCATTAACCCTCTCAGATCCTTAGTACCGCTTCCAGATCCTCAGTTACCCCTTCTAGAGCCTCACTACCCCTTCCAGATCCTCAGTACCCCTTCCAGAGTCTCAGTACCCCATCCTGATCCTCAGTACCCCTTCCAGAGCCTCAGTACCCCTTCCAGAGCCTCAGTACCCCTTCGAGAGCCTCAATACCCCTTCCAGAGCCTTAGTACTCTTCCCAGATCCTCAGTACCCCTTCCAGAGCCTCAGTACCCCTTCCAGATCCTCAGTACCCCTTCCAGAGCCTCAGTTCCCCTTCCAGATCCTCAGTACCCCTTTCAGAGGCTCAGTACCCCATCCAGAGCCTTAGTGCCCCTTTCAGATCCTCAGTACTCCTTCCAGAGCCTCAGTACCCTTTCCAGGTCCTCAGTACCCAATTCCAAAGCCTCAGTACCCCTTCCAGAGGCTCAGTACCCCATCCAGAGCCTTAGTGCCCCTTTCAGATCCTCAGTACTCCTTCCAGAGCCTCAGTACCCTTTCCAGGTCCTCAGTACCCAATTCCAAAGCCTCAGTACCCCTCCCAGATCACGAAACCCTTGCATTACATCTACATTCACTGCACCCTCTCAGCTCCTCTCATGGAGCCACACGGCAAAACCTGCACCATTACAGAACTCAAGATTTTGATTACCCAGAATTGGTCTTTATCATGATGTAGAGCAGCATTATATACTACACTTCCATAATCCTTAAAATATCCCTTATAGGTGATGGAGCCCATTATTGGACACAACTGGTTCCTATGCGACACAGCCTTCACTTCGAAGGTTCAACACGCCAAGAAGTACAACATGTTCTATAGCGAATTTAAGAAGGGCCAGCTGAACATGGATTGGAACTATTATCAGGACTTTTCAGAGTTCAGCCGAGGCCAATTCAAGCATCACTTGTTTGCTAATGAGCTGGCAGTCACAGAGATTTTCGTGTTTATGAATGCCACGCTGAAAATTTTTCGCAGCGGCGCATCGTTCGATATTGAGAAGCTGACACGGCCGCAGGAGATGGGGCAAGTCTGCGCTTGGGTTGTAGGATAACTAATGAAGTCTGACAGTCGATCTACTCAAATCTGACATGTCTCCGATCTACTCAAATCTGACATCTCTCCGATCTACTCAAATCTGACATGTCTCCGATCTACTCAAATCTGAGATCTCTCCGATCTACTCAAATCTGACATGTCTCCGATCTACTCAAATCTGAGATCTCTCCGATCTACTCAAATCTGACATGTCATCTCTCCGATCTACTCAAATCTGACATCTCTCCGATCTACTCAAATCTGACATCTCTCCGATCTTCTCAAATCTGACATCTCTCCGATCTACTCAAATCTGACATGTCTCCGAGCTACTCAAATCTGACATCTCTATGATCTACTCAAATCTGACATCTCTATGATCTTCTCAAATATGACATCTCTCCGATCTACTCAAATCTGACATCTCTCCGATCTACTCAAATCTGACATCTCTCCGATCTACTCAAATCTGACATCTCTCCGATCTACTCAAATCTGACATCTCTCCGATCTACTCAAATCTGACATCTCTCCGATCAACTCAAATCTGACATCTCTCTGATCTAATCAAATCTGAACATCTCTCTGATCTACTCAAATCTGACATCTCTCCGATCTACTCAAATCTGACATCTCTCTGATCTAATCAAATCTGAACATCTCTCTGATCTACTCAAATCTGACATCTCTCCGATCTACTCAAATCTGACATCTCTCCGATCTACTCAAATCTGACATCTCTCTGATCTAATCAAATCTGAACATCTCTCCGATCAACTCAAATCTGACATCTCTCTGATCTACTCAAATCTGACATGTCTCCGATCTACTCAAGCCTGGTATCCATCTGATCAAACTTTAATCTACGTAAGTTTCTAATTCAAGCAAAGTCGAAATTCATTTACAGCCTATTCAAGCTGACCTTGCTCAGACTGCTCGAGTCCGAGTGTCGCGACAATGTGGATCAGTACTGCGAAAATCCCACCGTAGACATTCTGATCCCAGTATTCGACAATGAAAACAGCGTGACAATTCAGGGCAAACTGAAACTCTATCTATCCAATCAGAAGTTGCTCAAATTGGGTGCCGAGTCGTTTATTGAGAATCGGAAAAATGCTATTAAACGGGTGAGTTTGGTGTTAATGACCGACTCAGCAGTAAAGCGTGTCAGACTCGACCCATGGTTCGATTCCGTTTTCACACCCACCTATGAGGGCCAACCCCCAAGGCACAGAGTGTGTTCAAATGTCTGACAAATGACTTCCTCATTGTCAGGCCTGTGAATAACACCCCGAATACTTTTATTCAGAACGCAGTCCGCTGGAACATCACCGGCCAGTCGATCGATTTGGGTCCGCTGGGCTCCTTGAATCCGCACCCGCTGCTGCTGACGCTGGTGATCACGGCAAAGCCGCAAGTTAAAAGTGATTGCGTCGGCAGCGGCTCTTATTTGAGCGTTAAGTACGACTGGGAGTGCGGTGAGTGCACAGCTGATGTCTCCCAGGTTCCAAACACACTCAAATGTGATTCCCCAAGACACTCAAATGTGATTCCCCAAGACACTCAAATGTGATTCCCCAAGACACTCAAATGTGATTCCCCAAGACACTCAAATGTGATTCCCCAAGACACTCAAAGCGGTTCCAAAGACACCCAAAAGCGGTTCCAAAGACACCCTAAAGCGGTTCCAAAGACACCCTAAAGCGGTTCCAAAGATACCCTAAAGCGGTTTCAAAGATACCCTAAAGCGGTTCCAATGACACCCAAAAGCGTTTCCAAAGACACCCTAAAGCGGTTCCAAAGACACCCTAAAGCGTTTCCAAAGACACCCTAAAGCGGTTCCAAAGACACCCTAAAGCGGTTCCAAAGATACCCTAAAGCGGTTCCAAAGACACCCTAAAGCGGTTCCAATGACACTCAAAAGCGGTTCCAAAGACACCCTAAAGCGGTTCCAAAGACACCCTAAAGCGGTTCCAAAGATACCCTAAAGCAGTTCCAAAGACACCCTAAAGCGGTTCCAAAGATACCCTTAAGCGGTTCCAAAGACACCCTAAAGCGGTTCCAAAGATACCCTAAAGCGGTTCCAAAGACACCCCAAAGCGGTTCCAATGACACCCAAAAGCGGTTCCAAAGACACCCCAAAGCGGTTCCAATGACACCCAAAAGCGGTTCCAAAGACACCCCAAAGCGGTTCCAATGACACCCAAAAGCGTTTCCAAAGACACTCAAAAGCAGTTCCAATGACACCCAAAAGCGTTTCCAAAGACACTCAAAAGCAGTTCCAATGACACCCAAAAGCGTTTCCAAAGACACTCAAAAGCAGTTCCAAAGACACCCTAAAGCGGTTCCAAAGACACCCTAAAGCGGTTCCAATGACACCCTAAAGCGGTTCCAAAGACACTCAAAAGCAGTTCCAATGACACCCAAAAGCGTTTCCAAAGACACTCAAAAGCAGTTCCAAAGACACCCTAAAGCGGTTCCAAAGACACCCTAAAGCGGTTCCAATGACACCCAAAAGCGGTTCCAAAGACACTCAAAAGCAGTTCCAAAGACACCCTAAAGCGGTTCCAAAGACACTCAAAAGCAGTTCCAATGACACCCAAAAGCGGTTCCAAAGACACCCCAAAGCGGTTCCAATGACACCCAAAAGCGGTTCCAAAGACACCCCAAAGCGGTTCCAATGACACCCAAAAGCGTTTCCAAAGACACTCAAAAGCGCGGTTCCAAAGACACCCAAAAGTGGTCCCAGACACTCAAAATGGTTCCCATGAACCTATTTTTCTCCTAATCCAACTCCCATTTCCCCGCTCAGTGCTCTGCCGCCCCGGCTATCACCTGAAAAATCAGCCGTGGATTCAAGCCGCCTCAGAGAAGAACTCCATCTGTCACATGTGCCCAGTGGGCACCTACTCAAGCGACTGGGGCAGCGTTGACTGTCACGAATGCCCTCCGTCCTACACTACTAGAAAAGTTGGCTCAACTAAACAGTTCGACTGCATCCCCGTGGCCACGTACAAGATGGAGAACAATATTAAAGAGCTGTTGACATATTTTGGCGTCGATGAGTCCGACGAGTACAAGAAATTCACTATGCTGGCTGTGTTTCTACTGTCGCCTTGGCTAGTTTTTGTTATCTGCGTGAGTTTTTTTTGTTTTGACACTTGCTGATTATGCTACTGCTAGTAATATTATTGATTTTTAATATGCTTATTTTGCTAACATGTGTTGGAACAACGATATAATTTCTTTGGTTGGTTGATTGATTGATTGATTGATTGATTGATTGATTAATTTATTGATTTATTGATTGATCAATTGATTGATTGATTGATTGATTGATTGGTTGATTGATTGATTGATTAATTAATTGATTTATTCATTGATAAATTGATTGATTGATTGCTTGATTGATTGATTGATTGATTGATTGATTGGTTGATTGATTGGTTGATTGATTGGTTGATTAATTGATTGATTTATTCATTGATAAATTGATTGATTGATTGATTGCTTGATTGATTGATTGATTGATTGACTGGTTGATTGGTTGATTGATTGATTAATTGATTGATTGATTGATTGATTGATTGATTGATCAATTGATTGATTGATTGATTGATTGGTTGATTGATTGATTGATTGATTGATTGATTGATTGATTTATTGGTTGATTAATTGATTGATTTATTGATTGATCAATTGATCAATTGATTGATTGATTGGTTGATTGATTGATTAGTTGACTGATTGATTGATTGATCAATTGATCAATTGATTGATTGATTGGTTGGTTGATTGATTAGTTGACTGATTGATTGATTGATTGATTGGTTGATTGATTGATTGCTTGCTTGCTTGATTGATTGATTGATTGATTGGTTGATTAATTGATTGATTTATTCATTGATAAATTGATTGATTGATTGATTGATTGATTGATTTATTGATTGATTATTTGATTAATTGATTGATTGATTGGTTGGTTGATTGATTGATTGATTGATTGGTTGGTTGATTGATTGATTGATTGATTGATTGGTTGATTAATTGATTGATTTATTGATTGATCAATTGATTGATTGATTGATTGATTGATTGATTAATTGATTGATTTATTGATTGATCAATTGATTGATTGGTTGGTTGATTGGTTGACTGCTTGATTGATTGATTGATTGGTTGATTAATTGATTGATTTATTGATTGATCAATTGATTGGTTGACTGCTTGATTGATTGATTGATTGATTGATTAATTGCTTTATTGATTGATTGTGTGACTGATTTATAGATTGGTTGTAATAAAGTTACAAATCATAAATTTATTATAACGATTGCCAGCTCAATCGCATACAAAAGTCAATTACTCTTTATGGCAAATATTGACACCGCCAACCCCCTGGAACCGGCAGCTGCTGGTATCCCTAGCCTACGGTTACAGCGAAGTGACAGATTCCGAGAAGCGGTTCCAACTCGAACGCGAGCTCGGCTCCATACTGCTGCGAATTCGGCGAAACTACAATGTGCTGATGGCCGAGCACCAACGATTGTAGAATGCGTGCTCCCAGCCGTAAATCATCATCAGATAGATTATATTATTGTAATATTACTACTATATGCAGTAGCGAATATAGTGTCATCACTTTTTGGGATGCTCGTACAACAAAGCTGCGTTATAATTCTGCATAATAACAAAATAAATTTTAATTAAAAAAAACAGGTCCTTTGGTTTTTCCAGAAATTAAAAAAAATTAAAATAAGAATTAATTTTCAAAACATTCTACTGATATTACAACTTTCGATAGTAGTCTGGAACATATTTGCGCAAAAAACAATAGTGCAAAATAAATGCGTAATAACTGCAGCAGCAGAAGAAGCAGAAGCAGCAGAAGCCACCATTCAATTCTTCACAGTTGCACTCTGCTGAGAGGACAGAGAGAAGAAATTTTCTGCATTTTGTGAAGCACTGTGTCTACACACTGGCACACACACACACATACCCGTGCACACTGTGTCTGGCGCCACTGCCACTATTTAGGTGGTACCATTGTAGCTAACTGTCACTGTACTGTAACCATGCGGCCATTATAGCAGCAGTTCGAGGAGATTGTCTTCAATAAACTGTCTTACTTATAATCGGAATTTACCCTATGGCACAATGAATAAGATGTCAACTTCAAAAAGTAATAATATCACAAGCTCACTATTTCACGGGGTCACCAATTTCACAGGATCACAATTTCACAGGATAACAGTTTCACAGGATCACAGTTTCACAGGATCACAACTTCACAGGATCACAATTTAACAAGATCACAATTTACAAGATCATAATTTCACAAGATCACAATTTCACAAGATCACAATTTCACAATACCACAATTTCACAAGATCACAATTTCACAATACCACAATTTCACAAGATCACAATTTCACAAGATCACAATTTCACAAGATCACAATTTCACAAGATCACAATTTCACAAGATCACAATTTCACAATACCACAATTTCACAATTTCATAATTTCACAATTTCACAATTTCACAATTTCACAATTTCACAAGATCACAATTTCACAAGATCACAATTTCACAAGATCACAATTTCACAAGATCACAATTTCACAAGATCACAATTTCACAAGATCACAATTTCACAAGATCACAATTTCACAATACCACAATTTCACAATTTCATAATTTCACAATTTCACAATTTCACAATTTCACAATTTCACAATTTCACAAGATCATAATTTCACAATATCACAAGCTCAAAGGATCACAGCTTCACACGATCATATCGAACCAGTTCACAGTTCGCTAGGGGCGGGCGGTTGCCGGCTGTGCTATACTTAACTATTCATAATAGCCAATTATTATTTTTATTTCATATCATTTTTTCGCGCTTTGCTGAGAGAATTTTGGGATTTAATGGCTTTTCTATATGGACTGTTATAGTTAGCCAAGGCTATATATGTACGAGCTACCAGCGCGTATGCTTCTACACTTTGCAGTTTCTGTTCTCCTATCTCGTTGCTATCTGCAGCTGCCTCACTCTGATCCCCGCACGCAAAGTGTCATCTACGAGTATTTCCGCGTCATCTCCCCATCTTGTCTCCTTCACTTCTCTGTCATCTCCCCCATCTTGTCTCCTTAACTTCTCTGTCATCTCCCCCATCTTGTCTCCTTCACTTCTCTGTCATCTCCCCCATCTTGTCTCCTTCACTTCTCTGTCATCTCCCCCATCTTGTCTCCTTCACTTCTCTGTCATCTCCCCCATCTTGTCTCCTTAACTTCTCTGTCATCTCCCCCATCTTGTCTCCTTAACTTCTCTGTCATCTCCCCCATCTTGTCTCCTTAACTTCTCTGTCATCTCCCCCATCTTGTCTCCTTAACTTCTCTGTCATCTCCCCCATCTTGTCTCCTTCACTTCTCTGTCATCTCCCCCATCTTGTCTCCTTCACTTCTCTGTCATCTCCCCCATCTTGTCTCCTTCACTTCTCTGTCATCTCCCCCATCTTGTCTCCTTCACTTCTCTGTCATCTCCCCCATCTTGTCTCCTTAACTTCTCTGTCATCTCCCCCATCTTGTCTCCTTCACTTCTCTGTTATCTCCCCCATCTTGTCTCCTTCACTTCTCTGTTATCTCCCCCATCTTGTCTCCTTCACTTCTCTGTCATCTCCCCATCTTGTCTCCTTCACTTCTCTGTTATCTCCCCCATCTTGTCTCCTTCACTTCTCTGTTATCTCCCCCATCTTGTCTCCTTCACTTCTCTGTCATCTCCCCATCTTGTCTCCTTCACTTCTCTGTCATCTCCCCCATCTTGTCTCCTTCACTTCTCTGTCATCTCCCCATCTTGTCTCCTTTACTTCTCTGTCATCTCCCCATCTTGTCTCCTTAACTTCTCTGTCATCTCCCCCATCTTGTCTCCTTAACTTCTCTGTCATCTCCCCCATCTTGTCTCCTTCACTTCTCTGTCATCTCCCCCATCTTGTCTCCTTAACTTCTCTGTCATCTCCCCATCTTGTCTCCTTAACTTCTCTGTCATCTCCCCATCTTGTCTCCTTCACTTCTCTGTCATCTCCCCCATCTTGTCTCCTTAACTTCTCTGTCATCTCCCCATCTTGTCTCCTTAACTTCTCTGTCATCTCCCCCATCTTGTCTCCTTAACTTCTCTGTCATCTCCCCCATCTTGTCTCCTTAACTTCTCTGTCATCTCCCCCATCTTGTCTCCTTCACTTCTCTGTCATCTCGATCATCTTGTCTCCTTCACTTCTCTGTCATCTCCCCCATCTTGTTTCCTTCACTTCTCTGTCATCTCCCCCATCTTGTCTCCTTCACTTCTCTGTTATCTCCCCCATCTTGTCTCCTTAACTTCTCTGTCATCTCCCCCATCTTGTCTCCTTCACTTCTCTGTCATCTCCCCCATCTTGTTTCCTTCACTTCTCTGTCATCTCCCCCATCTTGTCTCCTTAACTTCTCTGTCATCTCCCCCATCTTGTCTCCTTCACTTCTCTGTCATCTCCCCCATCTTGTCTCCTTAACTTCTCTGTCATCTCCCCCATCTTGTCTCCTTAACTTCTCTGTCATCTCCCCATCTTGTCTCCTTCACTTCTCTGTCATCTCCCCCATCTTGTCTCCTTAACTTCTCTGTCATCTCCCCATCTTGTCTCCTTAACTTCTCTGTCATCTCCCCATCTTGTCTCCTTAACTTCTCTGTCATCTCCCCCATCTTGTCTCCTTAACTTCTCTGTCATCTCCCCATCTTGTCTCCTTAACTTCTCTGTCATCTCCCCCATCTTGTCTCCTTAACTTCTCTGTCATCTCCCCCATCTTGTCTCCTTCACTTCTCTGTCATCTCCCCCATCTTGTTCCTTCACTTCTCTGTCATCTCCCCCATCTTGTCTCCTTAACTTCTCTGTCATCTCCCCATCTTGTCTCCTTAACTTCTCTGTCATCTCCCCCATCTTGTCTCCTTCACTTCTCTGTCATCTCCCCCATCTTGTCTCCTTCACTTCTCTGTCATCTCGATCATCTTGTCTCCTTCACTTCTCTGTCATCTCCCCCATCTTGTTTCCTTCACTTCTCTGTCATCTCCCCCATCTTGTCTCCTTAACTTCTCTGTCATCTCCCCCATCTTGTCTCCTTAACTTCTCTGTCATCTCCCCCATCTTGTCTCCTTCACTTCTCTGTCATCTCCCCCATCTTGTTTCCTTCACTTCTCTGTCATCTCCCCCATCTTGTCTCCTTAACTTCTCTGTCATCTCCCCCATCTTGTCTCCTTAACTTCTCTGTCATCTCGATCATCTTGTCTCCTTCACTTCTCTGTCATCTCCCCCATCTTGTCTCCTTCACTTCTCTGTCATCTCCCCCATCTTGTCTCCTTAACTTCTCTGTCATCTCCCCATCTTGTCTCCTTCACTTCTCTGTCATCTCCCCCATCTTGTCTCCTTCACTTCTCTGTCATCTCCCCCATCTTGTCTCCTTCACTTCTCTGTCATCTCCCCCATCTTGTCTCCTTCACTTCTCTGTCATCTCCCCCATCTTGTCTCCTTACTTCTCTGTCATCTCCCCATCTTGTCTCCTTCACTTCTCTGTCATCTCCCCCATCTTGTCTCCTTCACTTCTCTGTCATCTCCCCCATCTTGTCTCCTTCACTTCTCTGTCATCTCCCCCATCTTGTCTCCTTCACTTCTCTGTCATCTCCCCCATCTTGTTCCTTCACTTCTCTGTCATCTCCCCCATCTTGTCTCCTTCACTTCTCTGTCATCTCCCCCATCTTGTCTCCTTCACTTCTCTGTCATCTCCCCCATCTTGTCTCCTTCACTTCTCTGTCATCTCCATCTTGTCTCCTTCACTTCTCTGTCATCTCCCCCATCTTGTCTCCTTCACTTCTCTGTCATCTCCCCCATCTTGTCTCCTTCACTTCTCTGTCATCTCCCCCATCTTGTCTCCTTCACTTCTCTGTCATCTCCCCCATCTTGTTCCTTCACTTCTCTGTCATCTCCCCCATCTTGTCTCCTTCACTTCTCTGTCATCTCCCCCATCTTGTCTCCTTCACTTCTCTGTCATCTCCCCCATCTTGTTTCCTTCACTTCTCTGTCATCTCCCCCATCTTGTTTCCTTCACTTCTCTGTCATCTCCCCCATCTTGTTTCCTTCACTTCTCTGTCATCTCCCCCATCTTGTTCCTTCACTTCTCTGTCATCTCCCCCATCTTGTTTCCTTCACTTCTCTGTCATCTCCCCCATCTTGTCTCCTTAACTTCTCTGTCATCTCCCCCATCTTGTCTCCTTAACTTCTCTGTCATCTCCCCATCTTGTCTCCTTAACTTCTCTGTCATCTCCCCATCTTGTCTCCTTAACTTCTCTGTCATCTCCCCATCTTGTCTCCTTAACTTCTCTGTCATCTCCCCCATCTTGTCTCCTTAACTTCTCTGTCATCTCCCCCATCTTGTCTCCTTCACTTCTCTGTCATCTCCATCTTGTCTCCTTCACTTCTCTGTCATCTCCCCCATCTTGTTCCTTCACTTCTCTGTCATCTCCCCCATCTTGTCTCCTTAACTTCTCTGTCATCTCCCCCATCTTGTCTCCTTCACTTCTCTGTCATCTCCCCCATCTTGTCTCCTTCACTTCTCTGTCATCTCCCCCATCTTGTCTCCTTCACTTCTCTGTCATCTCCCCCATCTTGTCTCCTTAACTTCTCTGTCATCTCCCCCATCTTGTCTCCTTCACTTCTCTGTCATCTCCCCCATCTTGTCTCCTTCACTTCTCTGTCATCTCCATCTTGTCTCCTTCACTTCTCTGTCATCTCCCCCATCTTGTCTCCTTCACTTCTCTGTCATCTCCCCCATCTTGTCTCCTTCACTTCTCTGTCATCTCCCCCATCTTGTCTCCTTCACTTCTCTGTCATCTCCATCTTGTCTCCTTCACTTCTCTGTCATCTCCCCCATCTTGTCTCCTTCACTTCTCTGTCATCTCCCCCATCTTGTCTCCTTAACTTCTCTGTCATCTCCCCCATCTTGTCTCCTTAACTTCTCTGTCATCTCCCCCATCTTGTCTCCTTCACTTCTCTGTCATCTCCCCCATCTTGTCTCCTTCACTTCTCTGTCATCTCCCCCATCTTGTCTCCTTAACTTCTCTGTCATCTCCCCCATCTTGTCTCCTTAACTTCTCTGTCATCTCCCCCATCTTGTCTCCTTCACTTCTCTGTCATCTCCCCCATCTTGTCTCCTTCACTTCTCTGTCATCTCCCCCATCTTGTCTCCTTCACTTCTCTGTCATCTCCCCCATCTTGTCTCCTTCACTTCTCTGTCATCTCCCCCATCTTGTCTCCTTCACTTCTCTGTCATCTCCCCCATCTTGTCTCCTTCACTTCTCTGTCATCTCCCCCATCTTGTCTCCTTCACTTCTCTGTCATCTCCCCCATCTTGTCTCCTTCACTTCTCTGTCATCTCCCCATCTTGTCTCCTTCACTTCTCTGTCATCTCCCCCATCTTGTCTCCTTCACTTCTCTGTCATCTCCCCCATCTTGTCTCCTTCACTTCTCTGTCATCTCCCCCATCTTGTCTCCTTCACTTCTCTGTCATCTCCCCCATCTTGTCTCCTTCACTTCTCTGTCATCTCCCCCATCTTGTCTCCTTCACTTCTCTGTCATCTCCCCCATCTTGTCTCCTTCACTTCTCTGTCATCTCCCCCATCTTGTCTCCTTCACTTCTCTGTCATCTCCCCCATCTTGTCTCCTTCACTTCTCTGTCATCTCCCCCATCTTGTCTCCTTCACTTCTCTGTCATCTCCCCCATCTTGTCTCCTTCACTTCTCTGTCATCTCCCCCATCTTGTCTCCTTCACTTCTCTGTCATCTCCCCCATCTTGTCTCCTTCACTTCTCTGTCATCTCCCCCATCTTGTCTCCTTCACTTCTCTGTCATCTCCCCCATCTTGTTTCCTTCACTTCTCTGTCATCTCCCCCATCTTGTTTCCTTCACTTCTCTGTCATCTCCCCCATCTTGTTTCCTTCACTTCTCTGTCATCTCCCCCATCTTGTTTCCTTCACTTCTCTGTCATCTCCCCCATCTTGTTCCTTCACTTCTCTGTCATCTCCCCCATCTTGTCTCCTTAACTTCTCTGTCATCTCCCCCATCTTGTCTCCTTAACTTCTCTGTCATCTCCCCCATCTTGTCTCCTTAACTTCTCTGTCATCTCCCCCATCTTGTCTCCTTAACTTCTCTGTCATCTCCCCCATCTTGTCTCCTTAACTTCTCTGTCATCTCCCCCATCTTGTCTCCTTAACTTCTCTGTCATCTCCCCCATCTTGTCTCCTTCACTTCTCTGTCATCTCCCCCATCTTGTCTCCTTCACTTCTCTGTCATCTCCCCCATCTTGTCTCCTTCACTTCTCTGTCATCTCCCCCATCTTGTCTCCTTCACTTCTCTGTCATCTCCCCCATCTTGTCTCCTTCACTTCTCTGTCATCTCCCCCATCTTGTCTCCTTCACTTCTCTGTCATCTCCCCCATCTTGTCTCCTTCACTTCTCTGTCATCTCCCCCATCTTGTCTCCTTACTTCTCTGTCATCTCCCCCATCTTGTCTCCTTCACTTCTCTGTCATCTCCCCCATCTTGTCTCCTTCACTTCTCTGTCATCTCCCCCATCTTGTCTCCTTCACTTCTCTGTCATCTCCCCCATCTTGTCTCCTTCACTTCTCTGTCATCTCCCCCATCTTGTCTCCTTCACTTCTCTGTCATCTCCCCATCTTGTCTCCTTCACTTCTCTGTCATCTCCCCCATCTTGTCTCCTTCACTTCTCTGTCATCTCCCCCATCTTGTCTCCTTCACTTCTCTGTCATCTCCCCCATCTTGTCTCCTTCACTTCTCTGTCATCTCCCCCATCTTGTCTCCTTCACTTCTCTGTCATCTCCCCCATCTTGTCTCCTTCACTTCTCTGTCATCTCCCCCATCTTGTCTCCTTCACTTCTCTGTCATCTCCCCCATCTTGTCTCCTTCACTTCTCTGTCATCTCCCCCATCTTGTCTCCTTCACTTCTCTGTCATCTCCCCCATCTTGTCTCCTTCACTTCTCTGTCATCTCGATCATCTTGTCATCTCCATCTATTCTCTGTCATCTCGATCATCTTGTCTCCCATCTATGTCTCCTCTTCTCTGTAGTCTCCTTCATCTTGTCTCATTCTCTTCTTTCTTTCTCTCTCTCCCTCCATATCCACCTCTACGCAGAGGCGCAACAATAATTGCCAATAATTCACGCAGACGCAGGTAATGGAGCAAGAAATGTTTTTTACCTTTTACACCTTTTAACCATTTCTAAAATTTAGCACCTACACTGATTGCTGGATTGAAATGTTTTGTACACTATTTTCCTTATATGATATGCCTCATGGGCGCAGCTAAATCTGCTCATCAAACTACGCAATAGGCGCAGGTGTTAGTTTATATTATACTTAACTAATCTTAATATTTTAGCTACGGACTATAACTATATATAATGTCGTAGCGTTTCTTACTGCGGCAATTTTTATAGTTTTATATTTTTCTCACGAAGTTCAGTCAAATTGGCTTTGACCCTGGTGCTCTGCTCTAGTTCCAGGCCTGTATATATTCCTACTCTTTGAACTTTGATGCTTTATTAGCTAGACCAGTTTTTACTGGCCTAAAAACTTGCGAAATGTTACTACATTTTTTTCAATGCCTTGCCTTTCTCCAATTATCGTGTGATTTTATATTCTTATCTATCTATCTACACGGCATAAGCGAGTGTAGCGGTATTGCTTTATTTTCCGCTCTTAGCAAAGAGATAACGATTAACGCTGATAAGAGGAAAGGACATTAATTTCTAGTGCTGTTCCGCTATGTTCTGCATGTGGCAATTCTACTGAACTGAACACAGTTGACAGCTCCGCAAGCAGCAAAAAAGTAAAGCAACATCCAACAGTGTCCGGTTGTTGTTCCAATTTTCGGAGTTTTTGGCCTACTCTAATCGACTCCACTTCAACTTCATCCTTTCCCATTTTGGTATTGCAAGCGCGTAGGCGCGTAGGCTATTTTTAGAACAAGTCATCGGGGTTTCCTTCCTCCTTTCCTTACCCTCGTCCTTCTCTCTATTACCCCAGGGGCTTTGAGCCAAACGGGGGCTTGGACTAAAATGGGCCTGCAGTTAATAATCACGCCACCCGCGACCAACCCCTCCAAGCCCGCCACTCAGCCCCACCACCCCACACTGTCCGACCAGTAAAAATCGGGGCTCCCAGTGTACACCAGCTTTCACCACGTCATCCCTGTAACCCTATCTGCCCTGTGTCTGCACCCTGTGTGTACATTTAAAGGTTTATGGTGGGTTTGTTCGCATGCATTTCACATTATATACTCGTATATACATACGGAATAAAATTCCCCCACTTGTTAAACGCGTCAAGTTTCAAGCTCTCAAGCTCCGAGCTTTGGCTTTGGCTTAGGGCTTAATCCTTTCAACGTTAACAGCATAAGCCGGAAAAAAACTATAAAGTATATCGAAGTACAGTCAATTTGCTTTAATAGAGAAATGACCCGCCTGTTCTCCTCCCTCACGCATTATCTTCGAGACGGCGATCAAGAAGATGAAAATAATCGAAGGCGAAGAGGTAGTAGTAGCGGAATTGCAGCAAAAGATGGCACCAAAACCAAAGGCTTGTCAGAAGAAGAGGTAAGTAAATTGTGATTTTTTCTCTTATTATTGAGCCTTAAATAGAAGGAACGGTATAAGCTCGAGACCCAGATCAAAATTCAAAAGTAATAAAAATATGGGGCTTGTTCGTATTAAAATTTATAATCATTGAGAATGTTCGCATCCGTCAATAAACGAAAAGCAAATTTCAAATTGCATTTCTTCAAAAAGCTTGTCTTTCTCAAATGCTACTACTATGAGTATGTTAAAGTAGTACATTAGATATTTAATTATAATCATGTAATCAGCGTTTTTCACTAAATTACAGGTGTCGCAACTACTCGCTCAACGACCAGCTCTTCTAGAAGCTGCCTGGAATCTTTTGCAGGATAAAGATTGGCAGCCAGCAGTTGAAAAAGGCTCAGTTCGAGTTTTGTCGCAGAAATCGCGTCATAGGACAAGCGGAAAGGCGTGGCGATTAGAGACTCTGGTTAATCTGTCAGCTGATCGGATGTTTGAAGAGGTGCGACATTGTAGCTATTATCTAGATGCAAAATTTCATAAATCATATTCGCAGATCCTAAATCCGATATTTCATATTTCATAATCCCAGATCCCAAATCATAAGTTTCATATTTCATCATCCCAGATCCTCAAATTCGAAATTTCATATTTCATAATCCCAGATCCCAAATCCTAAGCTTCATATTTCATCATCCCAGATCCTCAAATCAGAAATTTCATATTTCATAATCCCAGATCCCAAATCCTAAGCTTCATATTTCATCATCCCAGATCCTCAAATCAGAAATTTCATATTTCATAATCCCAGATCCTCAAATCTCAAATTTCATATTTCATAATTTCAAATCCCAATTCCAAAATTTAATTTTTCATAATTTCATATATTATTGTCCCAGTTCTGCAGTTCTCTATTATCTCATTCTAGCTAATTCCGAATCCCGATTCCCAACGCCTTAAACCCGGAACTACTTAAATCCGCAGGTGTGGGATCGAGTCGATCAGCAGCCTTCGTGGAATCCTAATCTCATTCTGTCCGAAGTTGTCGCCCGCCTTAGTCCGGACGCGACTATTCTGCACAACGCCACGGCCGACACCGCGGGCGGCCTCATCAAAGCGCGCGACTTTGTCACCCTGTGCGTCCGGGATCGACGGTCTGGAGTGCAGTTCACTGGCGGTGCGGCCATCGAGACCGCCCTGGTGCCGCCGGAGACCAAGCGATTCGTTAGGGGCGAGAATTTCCCTGGCTGCATCGCCTGCCTGCCCGTGACGTCATACTCCTGCACTCTGGTGTGGATTATGGACTCCGATATTAAGGTGGGTCTGTGTGTCTGTCTGTCTGGCTGGCTGGCTGTCTGTCTGTCTGGCTGGCTGGCTGTCTGTCTGTCTGTCTGTCTGTCTGTCTGTCTGTCTGTCTGTCTGTCTGGCTGGCTGGCTGGCTGGCTGGCTGTCTGTCTGTCTGGCTGGCTGGCTGGCTGTCTGTCTGTCTGTCTGTCTGTCTGTCTGTCTGTCTGTCTGTCTGTCTGTCTGTCTGTCTGTCTGTCTGTCTGGCTGGCTGGCTGTCTGTCTGGCTGGCTGGCTGGCTGGCTGGCTGTCTGTCTGTCTGTCTGTCTGTCTGTCTGTCTGCCTGGCTGGCTGGCTGTCTGTCTGTCTGTCTGTCTGTCTGTCTGTCTGTCTGTCTGGCTGTCTGTCTGTCTGGCTGGCTGGCTGGCTGTCTGTCTGGCTGGCTGGCTGGCTGTCTGTCTGTCTGTCTGTCTGTCTGGCTGTCTGTCTGTCTGTCTGTCTGTCTGTCTGTCTGTGTGTCTGTCTGTGTGTCTGTGTCCAACCTGTCTAATTGGAGTGTCCCCTCTGTCTAATTGGAGTGTCCCCTCTGTCTAATTGGAGTGTCCCCTCTGTCTAATTTGAGTGTCCTACCTGTATAATCTGAGTGTCCTGCCTGTCTTATCTGAGTGTCCTACCTGTCTAATCTGAGTTTCCTGCCTGTCTTATCTGAGTGTCCTACCTGTCTAATCTGAGTGTCCTACCTGTCTAATCTGAGTGTCCTACCTGTCTAATCTGAGTGTCCTACCTGTCTAATCTGAGTGTCCTACCTGTCTAATCTGAGTGTACTGCCTGTCTGTCTATAATCACTCAAGGACTACTCAAGGAACTACTTAAGTTGTCCTTGTAATCACTATCGATCCTTAACTCACAAGACCGCAACCAACGCCGCCCCCCCCCCCAATGCTACTGCTCAGGGCTGGATCCCCACTGGCATCATTGACTCGGCCATGGCCAATGTGATCGCCCAACTCGGCCAAAGCATTCAACAGTTGGCCAGCAAAATTTTGGTTAAAGAGAAGCGCACAATTTCAATTGCGGATGACGACAAACCTTCCAGCTAGCCGTTGCAATTCTTTCGTCACGTGATGAGCTGCCTAGTATGATCACAGATACTAAAATAGCTAGATGGGCCACTCAGGCATATATAACAGCTTTCTACTTGCAGTTCAGTAGCAAATAAGAATACATAAGCTATTTTATAAAGAAGGCTTAGAAGCCCAGTTTTAGAAGCCCAAGCTTGCAGGCGTAAACAGCTTTCTAATTGGTTCAGCAATAATGTACATTGGCCAGTCCACTGAAATGTACATGGCAGCTTTAGGCTGGAATTCCGAGAAAGGCAATAAAAATTGGGGCGGGGCGGGGGTGTGGAAAGGCGCGGTTGGAGGGAGGGTTTAAGCTGGGGGTAAGAGGTAATAAATGAGCCTTGGCATTAAAAATACATTAAAATGCTTCCGTTTAACTTGCTACTGAACTGAAAGTAGCTTAAACGCAAATGTGCTAAGTGGCCCATCTAGTTATTATGGTATCTGTGAATATGATAAAATAGACTATTTTTTAATTGCAGTTGTTACCAGGACTTCCAGCAGATGTAATACTTGTCGCTAATTATGATGTTTTTTGCTTTCAGAATTATAAAAAAAGTACTCGTGTAACATGTAAACACTCCGTCAAATAATTTCTGTTAATGCGCCAGCTGTACTGTACACATCTTATACTGTTTGCCACATTATTTGTTTGCATAGAAATTTACATACAACTACTTGTACTGCACTGTTGATTATGAACAAATCAACTCAAAATCGATGCTTGTTGAATTTTGAATTTCGAATTTTAAATTAATTTTATAATTGAACATTCAAAAAATTGTTAATATAATTATTTATTATCTGTTGTTTTCTAAATGGAACTATTTGTTTGTTAATAAATCAAAGTCCCATTGGCGAGTTTTAATAAATCCGCTTGAATCGCTTAGAAAAATGATTTTTTCGGTAATTTTATTGCCTTAATTCATTTAATGAAATGTCATTGATGGACATCTTGACTGTTTACTTACTGTGCTGGCGGATCAAAGTCGTGACTGATTGAGAGGGTGCTGATGGATCAAAGTCGTGACTGATTGAGAGGGTGCTGATGGATCAAAATCGTGACTGTTTGAGAGGGTGCTGATGGATCAAAATCGTGACTGTTTGAGAGGGTGCTGACAGATCAAAATCGTGACTGTTTGAGAGGGTGCTGATGGATCAAAATCGTGACTGTTTGAGAGGGTGCTGATGGATCAAAATCGTGACTGTTTGAGAGGGTGCTGATGGATCAAAGTCGTGACTGATTGAGAGGGTGCTGATGGATCAAAATCGTGACTGTTTGAGAGGGTGCTGATGGATCAAAATCGTGACTGTTTGAGAGGGTGCTGATGGATCAAAATCGTGACTGTTTGAGAGGGTGCTGATGGATCAAAATCGTGACTGTTTGAGAGGGTGCTGATGGATCAAAGTCGTGACTGATTGAGAGGGTGCTGATGGATCAAAGTCGTGACTGTTTGAGAGGGTGCTGATGGATCAAAATCGTGACTGTTTGAGAGGGTGCTGATGGATCAAAATCGTGACTGTTTGAGAGGGTGCTGATGGATCAAAATCGTGACTGTTTGAGAGGGTGCTGATGGATCAAAATCGTGACTGTTTGAGAGGGTGCTGATGGATCAAAGTCGTGACTGTTTGAGAGGGTGCTGATGGATCAAAGTCGTGACTGTGTTGAGAGGGTGCTGATGGATCAAAATCGTGACTGTTTGAGAGGGTGCTGATGGATCAAAATCGTGACTGATTGAGAGGGTGCTGACAGATCAAAGTCGTGACTGTTTGAGAGGGTGCTGACAGATCAAAATCGTGACTGATTGAGAGGGTGCTGACAGATCAAAATCGTGACTGATTGAGAGGGTGCTCACAGATCAAAATCGTGACTGTTTGAGAGGGTGCTGACAGATCAAAATCGTGACTGTTTGAGAGGGTGCTGACAGATCAAAATCGTGACTGTTTGAGAGGGTGCTGACAGATCAAAATCGTGACTTTTTTAGAGGGTGCTACAAGATCAAAATCGTGACTGATTGAGAGGGTGCTGACATGCAGATCAAAATCGTGACTGTTTTAGAGGGTGCTGACAGATCAAAATCATGACTGTTTGAGAGGGTGCTGATGGATCAAGATGCTAACAGTTCTTTATGGTACTGACGTGTGAAAATCATGTAATTTCAGAGCAATAGAATACATGCAAGTGTAAGTGTTGCATAGGCACACATTTAATTCAGTTAAAAGTATAACTCAATACCCGACTTAAGAATACTGCAACAGTACTATATACGAGTAGATACTTGCGCGACTTTGTCTATGGTCGTAAGTGTTGCAGCGAATTCAAATTCCTTACTCTGAGCCCCAGATGCTGGGACGCAGACTTTTCAACATCTGTTCCAGTTAGGTGACATTTTTAGTGAATCCTTGCTTCGTAGAATTGAAATATAAACTGTAGTATTGCGTTATCTTTGGGAGTTTATAATAATGTAGGGTTTCCAGTTGTTAACCTGAATAATTTCTACTCTACTATTGAATCAGCTAAACAACTGCAGTCAGAATATAAAGACAGACAAATGGAGGATACCATTGCCTATCACCATCAGCAGCAGCAACAGCAGCAGAACACAGCGTTTGTAGCGGCGTCGACCACGGCTCAACAGTCGCTGTCAGTGGCGGAGACTTCCTCATCATCCGGTGCCGCCGTTGTTTCTCTGTCCTCGGCGTCCTCTGTTCACGCCGCCGCTGCAGCCGCCGCCGCAGCCGCCGCCGCCGCCGCAGCAACAGCTGCTGCCGCCTCCACGGTGCAGTGCTGCGACTGCCAGCTGTGCCAGGCGCGCGACCTCATGGCCTGGGCGCGGCAGGCGGCTCGGTCAGGGGCCTACTCGTGCGCCCCCGGCTACGCTGCCGTGATGCTCGCGCCGCCGCAGCAGCCGACCGACGGCCTCTACCCAATGCAGAATCCGTCCACGGCCGGCCTAGCCGCTGAGATGCAGCATCAGCAGCATCATCAGCATCAGCAGCAGAGCTTGCATCATCTGCAGTTGAATACGCAGCATCAACATCAGCATCAGCAGCAGCAGCAGCAGCAGCAGCAGCAACAGCACGAACTGTACGATTACAATACGACTATGGCTAGACCAGCTTATCCACAGCACAGCCAGTATCAGCCGCAGAGTCATTATCTGCATCAGAATCAGCATCAGAATCAGCAGCAGCATCAGCAACCTCCGCAACTGCTGCAGCAGCAGCAACAGCAGCAGCAGTGCGGCGACGAATGCAGCTCAACGAGTCCAATCAGTCTGAGCGAACTCTCAGTTGGCTGTCTTACCAGCCTCTCGCAGGCCTCTGGGCCCTCCGTTGAGCTCGAGTATCCGGCAGCTTACATCTCCGATGATGGTATCGCTCACCTTCGACTCAATAAGCATATCGCACTGGAGGTGTCAGACTATGCTATTCGGATTATCAACAACCGGAACAATTCGGCTCTGGCTGTGAGCAGCGCCGCCTCCATTGGCTCGCTGTATCATTACAATTGTCGGGGCTGGTTCGACACCGGAGCTCAACGAGTTGCTCTGGCATTCGACCGCGACTGCGAACTCATGCTCCGGGCGCCTAACCGGCCTTCGGTGGTGCGCAAAGGTCGCGAGTATTATCGGGTGACTCAATCGGGCATCAACTGCGCCAAAGAGGAAACCATCTACATCGCGCACGAGGATCTCACCCATCAGCGTCTGTTCCGACGGAATAGCGACGAGAATTTTCCATTACAGGTGCAGGAAATGGTTAAGGGTTCCAAGGTGTGTCGCGACGCCAGCGGAGCAATTAATCGTGAGTAATCTTCTTTCTTACAGTAGCTTCATGCATAACTATTCTATGGCGTCATGAACAACCAAAACTACATTTTATCAGTCGACTTGTGCTCCGTTCGAGCTGAACTCCAAGCAACTGGCGAGCTCAGAGTTTGGTGGACAGGACCGGACCGTTTCGTCAATCAAATGATTGTGTCGCCAACGTCTGGTGCGTTCACGCTGATTACTAATTCGTTAGAGATTGTTAATACGCCAAAGTGCGAGGTCACCGTAAAATTCGGCTGCGTCTCCATTCTACTCGGGTGAGATTTGGGGTTTGGAGGTTTTTAAGCACCGATAGCCATGGGGTGTTTAGTCTTGGAGTTTTATTAGGCACTAATAAGCAATGGGGTGTTGGCTTGGGGCTTAGAGTTTTATTAGGCACTGATAAGCAATGGGGTGTTGGCTTGGGGCTTGGAGTTTTATTAGGCACTGATAAGCAATGGGGTGTTGGGGCTTGGAGTTTTATTAGGCACCAATAGCAATGGGTGTTGGGGCTTGGAGTTTTATTAGGCACCAATAGCAATGGGGTGTTGGGGCTTGGAGTTTTATTAGGCACCAATAGCAATGGGTGTTGGGGCTTGGAGTTTTATTAGGCACCAATAGCAATGGGGTGTTGGGGCTTGGAGTTTTATTAGGCACCAATAGCAATGGGTGTTGGGGCTTGGAGTTTTATTAGGCACCAATAGCAATGGGGTGTTGGGGCTTGGAGTTTTATTAGGCACCAATAGCAATGGGTGTTGGGGCTTGGAGTTTTATTAGGCACCAATAGCAATGGGGTGTTGGGGCTTGGAGTTTTATTAGGCACCAATAGCAATGGGTGTTGGGGCTTGGAGTTTTATTGACACTGCAAGCCATAGTGTGGTTATTTATAGGGGCGCTATGAAGTAAAATTGAATTTATTTCTTATACATTAGACTGCGCCAACTACAAATGTCAAATGGCGTGAAGAACTGCCTGCTAGACCTCTATCCAATGGACGTTTTCGGCTGGAGCTGCCTCCCTCCAGATTATTACACAATGGCTAACGCCTGTCTTCCCCAGCATCATCAGCAGCAGTTGCATCAGCAGCATCATCATTCGTCGGTTGGCAAGCAGCAACACCACCAGCATCAGTATCATTATCCGCATCATCAGCACCAGCAGCATCACCAGGTGCAAGACCATTTTTAGCTTTCACGGGGATTTGTCTTAAATTTTGTCTCGAAAATCTGATTAACTAATCCAACTGACTAAATCACCTTTGCCAACAGTACCAGCTTAGCAATCCGAGTGGCTATTCCACCTACGACGATGGTGAGGACGACGCGCCAGCTTGGTTTATCAGGCAGCAGCAGGCGAGGCGGTTTGAGCAGCACCACCGATCTCAGCAGCAGCAACAGCAGCAACAGCAGCAACAACAACTTGAAGCAGCAAGTCTCGACGACGCCAAGACTGCTACCATGACAACAGCAACGGCTACATGCGAGTCAGCCGACGACAACGACGAGGAAGCAACGTCGGAGCTCTGCTGACCGCCGACTTGCCGCGCTGGTGGACGCGAAGGTAAAATAAACGCGCACAAATAGAACGAACCGCTCGATTCTTGTCATCTGATTTTTTAGTATTATTGAAATTGATTGACTGAACCGGACTGGTTGATTTTAAACGCTGATTGAATCCGACGATTTAAGAGGGACAGATGAGAGATCTGGCTTAGCAATGAAATGCGTAGTGCCATTTCACTGACTTGCCGTTTCCTTAAACTCCATCACTCATAATTCAATCCTCACCCTCTCTCCGCCCCTGACTCTTCTCTATCTCCGCCCCTGACTCCTCTTTTCTCTCCGCCCCTGGCTCCTCTTGATCTCCGCCCCTGACTCCTCTTTTCTCTCCGCCCCTGGCTCCTCTTGATCTCCGCCCCTGACTCCTCTTTTCTCTCCGCCCCTGAATCCTCTCTATCTCCGCCTCTGACTCCTCTCTATCTCCGCCTCTGACTCCTCTCTATCTCCGCCTCTGACTCCCCTTTTCGCTCCGCCCCTGACTCCTCTCTATCTCCGCCTCTGACTCCTCTCTATCTCCGCCTCTGACTCCCCTTTTCGCTCCGCCCCTGACTCCTCTCTATCTCCGCCCTGACTCCTCTCTCTCTCCGCCTCTGACTCCTTTATACCTCCGCCCCTGACTCCTCTCTATCTCCGCCTCTGACTCCCCTTTTCGCTCCGCCCCTGACTCCTCTCTATCTCCGCCCTGACTCCTCTCTATCTCCGCCCCTGACTCCTCTCTATCTCTGCCCCTGACTCCTTTTTCTCCGCTCCTTATCTCTCTCACTATCCGCCCCTTATCCTATTCACTATCAGCCCCTTATCCCTCTCACTATCCGCTCCTTATCCCTCTCACTATCCGCCCCTTATCCTATTCACTATCCGCCCCTTACCCCTCTCACTATCCGCCCTTTCAACAGCAAATATCTTTGTAAGCAGTTGGTAGAAAAATTAATTGCAAACTCTTTCAATTGCCTCTGGTCGGGCTGTCCATTGCTCACAAAATGCCTATTTGTTAGAACAAAGTGCTTTAATATTTGTTTACATATCAAAATGTGTGCCCACTGTAAATTCATACCCAGTACAAGTACTTATGAGTGACAGCTCTCTCCCCGATGCTAAATATTTAATCTGTCTGTGATTTTAATTAGCAAGTACATACCTACACGTATTTGCGAGCTAGAAGTTTGTGCGAATTCAATTATAAATATAATGATTGTTTCTATTATGGTTAAATAGCCGCGTCTTTGACCTTCTAGTGTCCTTGTTTCGATAAAAGATTACGATGTACTTTGAGATTAGACTGGGTTGCTAATCTAGCCAATAACTCTCTAGAAATGAAAAATATCTTAACACACTTGTTTATCTTCAACAGTTCAAATTATCAACGATGATTGCAGCAGTAATCACAACGCGATAGAAAATTTTCGAATTTGAACTTTTAGATTATAACAAAATTTAAATGATCGTTTTCACATAATTCATAATCACAATTCAGCGAAGTTTACTACGCTCATGGAAGGATGGAAGTGTCATTTTGAATTTTTGCTTCGAACTAACAAATCGCCATTAAAATATTCGAGCTTGCATTTTAGATAAACGAAAATAATGTCCTTTTTGAATAGACAGTATCTCTGATTGAGCTTTTTAACAAATTATTAAACACTTTAAAAGAGAATATCATATTTAAAAAGTTAATATTCTCGTCATCAAATAAAACAATCAATTAATCTATCCAGCATCGTGGCCACTCGTTCAAGTGGACGCAAACGGGGCATGTTATAACAAAAAATGTTATTATAATCTTTGTTAAAATCGATAATAAGAATGAATTAAGAAATTACACGACAGAAAATATTTACTCTGTACTCGCATAATAAGTTAATTGACTAAAACACACAAGCTAGCATGAACAAAATCTTTGAGTTTTGCTAAGATTTGCTACTAAAACAGTAGTAAGTAGCGAGTATGACTAATTATGAATATGGATAGCTGAATTTGTGGCGGCGCCTAAATGTGTTTAAATGGAAGCTGCTGTGTAATGTGTAGCAAACAGCAACAGTATATAGATGTAATAATCCGTATAAATAGGCAGAATTAGCATTGAATCCGATATTATTTTTCAAATTTGCAAATTTACATGGCTGACTCTTATCGAGCAATGTGCTGCGAACAGAGAGACATGCTGACATTGGAATTGTGCGCACATGCAGATGTGAATATCCTATCTATCCCATCTATATCCCATTTATCCCATCTATATCCCATTTATCCCATCTATATCCCATTTATCACATCTATATCCCATTTATCACATCTATATCTAATTTATCACATCTACAACCCATTTATCACATCTATATCCCATTTATCACATCTATATCCCCTTTATCACATCTATATCCCATTTACCACATCTATATCCCGTCTATCTTATCAATTTAATCTATCAATCCCAATTTTCCCATCTATCCCATCTATCCCAT
Organism: Macrostomum lignano; assembly: GCA_002269645.1. NCBI lineage: Eukaryota > Metazoa > Platyhelminthes > Macrostomidae > Macrostomum > Macrostomum lignano. Next base: position 92,241 of record NIVC01002414.1, read on the forward strand.
TTATCTTATGTATCCCATCTATCCCACCTATCCAATATACCCATCTATCCCATTTATCTTATGTATCCCATCTATATCCCATCTATATCACCTATCCCACCTATCCAATATATCCCATCTATCCAATCTATCCCATCATCTATCCCATCTATCCCATTTATCCCAACTATCCCATCTATTCCCTTTATCCCATTTATCCCATTTATTCCATTTATCCCACTTATCCCATTTATCCCATTTATCCCATTAATCCCAACTATTCTATACCCCATTTATCCCATCTATTGCATTTATCCCATCTATTGCATTTATCCCATCTATCCCATTTATCCCACCTATCCCACCTATCCAATGTATCCCATCTATCCAATCTATCCCATCATCTATCCCATCTATCCCATTTATCCCATCTATCCCATCTATCCCATTTATCCCATCTATCCCATTTATTCCAACTATTTTATCTATCCCATCTATCCCACCTACGAAGGATATCCCATCTATCCCATCTATCCCATCTATTGTTTGGGAATTTAACAATCAAAACTGATTATGCAGACAATATTTAAAAAAATATCCAATTGACTGACAGGGGTTGGTGAGGGCTTCACAAGTCTCAGGACGCGGTTATCTACGTCGAAGATCCAGCCGAAAGATTCTAAGGAAGGTCTTCTTAAACTGAGCGTTAGCCAAGGCGTAGCAGAACGGATTGATGGGGCTGTTCATGTAGCACAGCCAGTAGCCCAGGTTGTACAGATGAGGATTGAGGCAGGTGCCTTTGCAGATGCTCCTGATGAGAATGAACACGTGGTAGGGCGTCCAGCAGGCCACGAAGGCGCCGAGGATCAAACTGATTGTCTTCAATGCCTTCCGGGCTCGATTCTCCGTTCGCGACTGTTTCTTGGCCAGCTTCAGCGTCTTGCCAGCGGCTCGGCTGCCCACCTGGCGTCGGATGCGACGAGTTGCGTCGCGAAGATACCGCGTGACTTGTGACACCGCGGCCACCCGACGGCTGGCTGAGGTTCGAGCCCGGGGTGCCTCCTCATCTGTCTGATCCAAGATGGTGAGCTCGCAGCTGTTCCCGCTGGCTGGCAGCTCCACTACCGAAGTCACAATCCGATCGGTCAGGAACGCATCCTCCGTGGTGGCCGTTGGTGTCGCTGCCGCGGTTGTTTTCGTTGTCTCGGAGTTTCTCCGACAATCGGACGATCGCTGGAAGGACGTTCGACGTTTCCACACCGGCGAAGAGCCGCCGCGACCGCCCTCCCGTTCACCCGAGTTGAGCTGCTGACGCCACCAACGCTTAGGCAGCAGCTCCACCAGAAGGCGCATCGAGTCGATTGACGGATTTGACCGGATGCTGTCCTCGTCGATGTAGCGCAGGCCTTCAAACTGGTCAGACGGGGCGCAGAGCGAGTACGGCGGCGGCGGCTGCTGTTGCTGCTGCTGCTGTTTCTGCTGTTGTCCGCCCTGACTGTCATCTGGTAGCATCTGGTGCACTGGCACAGCAAAGTGCACCATAGCCAGGCTGCCATTGACGTCTAGGGCCGGGTTCTCGTAGCTCAGTCCGCTGGCTGTGTGGTAGTCTGAGTCACTGGATGCGTTCATTGGCAACGCCCTGCGCTGTTGCTGTTGTTGCGGCTGCTGCTGCTGCTGCTGGTCTCCATGAAGCTGCTTAGACACCTGCGGTGGAGGCGGCAGAGGCGGAAGCGGCGGCGGCGGTGTCTCCACTAGCACCGGGCTCTGGATCGCCGAGAGCGGCGGCGCTGTCCTTCCAGTTTTTGCCTGTTGCTGCTTCTGATAATGATGATGTTGCTGTTGTTGCTGCTTCTTCTGCTTTCGGTGCTGCTTCTGATTGTTCGAAGCCTGGGCCGCGTCTTGGCCGTTGTCCGAGTCGGAAGGCAGCACCGGGGAGCTCGACCGGTCCTCGTCGCCCGAACTGTTAACGCCTCGGCCAGCGCCGGCGCCTCGCTGCTGCCGCTGCCTCAGCTGCTGCTGCTGCTGCTGGTGCAGCTTCTTGCGCTCCCGTTTCGACATCTTCCTGTCGCTGCCGGAGAAGCCCGTAGCGCCGGTCGCTTCATCTTTTCTGCTCGACACTGCCGCCTTCCGATTTGACGGCATCAACGGATCGTGCGGGCCGCCGTCGTCCCCGACGTCGCCGCCACCGACGCCTGCGTGTCCACCGGTGGCACCGGAGGTTGCTGCCGACTCGGACGCGGCTGGCCGACCCGCTGCTCCGCCGGCACCGCCACCTCCGCCTCTGCCGCCGTTGCCTCCAGCGCCGCCGCCTCCAGTGGAGGACAAATTAATCAAATTGTTCACCTTCTGGCGTTTGGCCTCGGACTTTCTGGCCAGCTGGAGCGCTACGCGGTAGATGCCGATGTACAGCCCGATCATCACGGCCAGGGTCACCCAGAAGTAGCAGATGGTCAGCACAGTGTTGTACACAGGATCCTCCGAGAACTCGGCGAAGCACTCGTTGTCGTTCCGTTGGCTGCTGGCAACATACGGCCAGGCAAAAATCGGCGGCACAAAGAGCAGAGCGGGCAGGACCCAAGTGGCCGCCACCATGACTTGCACCTTTCGCTCTGTTCTCCATTTTCTATACTTGGCGGGTATTTTCACCGAGCAGAATCGGTCAACCGTGATGCAGAACACTGTGTACTGCGAGGTCAGACAGGCCGTGTAGTCCAGAGACAGCCACAGGTCGCAGACAATTCTGCCTAGTGGCCACTGGCCCAGCAACAGGTACAGAGTGTACAGGTTCATGCTGAACATGCCAATTAATAAGTCTGTAATTGCCAACGACGCAATAAAATAATTTGTTGCGCTGCGAAGCTGGCGTTCAACGAAGAATGCCGTTACCACTAGAAGGTTTCCAACAACGGTAACGAAACTGGCGATAGAGGCTAGCAGGCCCAGAAGTACCATGACAGGTGGAGAATAGTCCGGCTCTCTGGCAGCTCCGGGAGAAGCGATAGTCGTGTTGTTTGCCATCGTAGTTGACATTATCGTTGCTGTTGTTGTCATTGTTGTTGCTGTTGTTGCGGCTTCGCTAAACGCCAAGTCGATGGCTAGTTTAGCTAATTGCGCTGTCATGTTGGCTGCTGTGCTGTTAGCTTGTTGTTGAAGTGTCGTTTCGAGTTTTAACTCTGCGGGTTCGCGGAGTTTGAGTTGATTGAAGATGCCCGAGCTTGGGCCTGTGCTTCCAGACCTTGATACGGCTCACTAATTAGAGCAGGAGTTGGTAAACTATTTTTTTAACTTAAGGGCCAGACGTAGAATCTAGGGTAAGAAGAGAGGAGAAAGGAGAGAAGAGGGGAGAGCGAAGGAGAGAGAGGAGAGAGAGGGAGAGAAGGAGAGAGGAGGGGAGAAGGAGAGAGGAGGGGAGAAGGAGAGAGGAGGGGAGAGGGAGAGAGGAGGGGAGAAGGAGAGAGGAGAGAGGAGGGTAGAGAGGAGAGTGGAGAGAGAAGGGGAGAGAGGAGAGAAGGGATAGTAGGAGAGATGGGAGAGGAGGGAGAGAGGAGAGAGGAAGGGAGATAGGAGAGAGGAGGGGAGAGAAGAGAGAGGAGGGGAGAGGAGGGGAGAGAAGAGAGAGGAGGGGAAAGGAGGGGAGAGAGGAGAGAGGAAGGGAGAGAGGAGAGAGGAGGAGAGAGGAGAGGGGAGGAGAGAAGAGAGGAGGGTGAGAAGAGAGAGGAGGGGAGAGGAGGGGAGAGAGGAGAGATGAAGGGAGAGAGGAGAGGAGGGGAGAGGGGAGAGGAGGGGAGAGGAGGGGAGAGAGGAGAGATGAAGGAGAGAGGAGAGGAGGGAGAGGGGAGAGGAGGGGAGAGGGGAAGCGAGAAAGGAGAGCTGAGAAGAGACACAAACCCTGAGCGGGCCGGATTGCTATTGTGAAGTTTCAAAGCACCGAGAGCCGGATAGAGAGGCTTCGCGGGCCGGAGTTGGCCGACTCTTAAATTAGAAGGACGTTATGCGCTTACAAGAGCATTTATTATTTACATTCATAGTGTAAATCATAGTGTAGATCATTGTGTAGATCAATATGTAAATTACAAGTAGCCATGAAATTCTGGTGTGGTCAAAGTACTACTAAAGTCAGATTGTTAAGTTGCATTCTGATAGCTCATACTGACTATTTTTTATACAATCTTTAGCTACTCAAACGTCCTACCCTACTCAGCAGTAGCATTAATAATATTAAGTAATATATCACCAAATTTTGCAAACCAAAAAACGGCAAAATTTTCAGCTATAAATAATTCCAGTAGACAGCATCGAGGTCTGCATACGGAAGCCCCTGATTGATCCCCCCATTTTCCCTCTGAAAAGAGAAAAATGGAAGAGCACTTTGTTTAATTAAAACAGTATTTTTTTCGACTGGCATTTACATTCAGTCGGACAGTCAATGCTCCACATTGAATATTGTGGCGCAGGAATGGCCCAATTTAGTTCGTGCGTCTGCATTCGGAGAGAGATTTACAGCATGCACCGTTGTTTATTTTATTGGCGTATTCAGGGCTAGAGGCTTGTGTCTAACGACATGATGGATGCTTACTAATGTATGGGGGGAGTGGGATCAGGGATAGCTAACTGCAAGAGCACAGGTGTACAAGCTTGTTTGTGCAGAATCAGATAAAACAAAATCTATAATAGCTAACTGATTATCAAATTTTCGTTTTCAAAAAAAATAATTGTTTTAAAGTACTTGTTGCCCTATTGTTCACAAGCTTAAAAGTGAGTTGGAATGCTAGTTTAGTTAAAGGCAACCAGCACTATAGGCGACATTGTCACCAAACTTCGAGATTTATTAATGCCCATTCCGCCGACTCCCCTGAGCAGGCACACAAGCGCGCGGATATGTACGCAGTCATACGCACAGGCACACACTCACACAGAAGTGTAAGTCCATAGAGGCTTCAAAATATCAAAATCTCAAAATCTCACCTGACCAGAGTGAGCTGGAGGCTTCAAAATCTCAAAATCTCAAAATCTCACCTCTGACCAGAGTGAGATAGAGGCTTCAAAATCTTAAAATCTCAAAATCTCACCTGAACAGAGGGAGATGGAGGCTTCAAAATCTCAAAATCTCAAAGTCTCACCTGACCAGAGTGAGGTAGAGGCTTCAAAATCTTAAAATCTCAAAATCTCACCTGACCAGAGTGAGATGGAGGCTATAAGTCTCATCATGAAGCAGCAGAAAATGATCTTTTAATCCAAGTCGCTGATGACATGACAGCAAAGGCAGCCGCAAAAATTCTGAGTCCTCCTGGCCGACCTCCCTAATTAGCTCAACCGAAGCCTTAGCAACTCGACCATTGGCTTGAAACATCTCTTCATTTCCCTCTCTACCAGCAGGTGATACGAAAGCCACTTGAAAAAATGCTAATTAAAACTCTTTGAGTCAGCTCTTTCGAAATTGAGGAGGGCGACTCGTGTTGAACTCTTTGACAGCTGAATTCGGTTAAGCGATTAATTATTATTTTAAATTGGAAAGTTCTGTCAACCAGTCTGTCTGTCTGTCTGTCTGTCTGTCAATTTCGCTGATGAAATTATGGCCAATATTAAATTGCTTCAACTAAGAGGATTAATTCACTTTTTCTAAAACCAGAAAAATGAATTGAAAATGTTTTGTATAGATGCACTCAGCGTTATGAAATCTCATAATTGTGTTTTCAAATGAAACCGCTAAATTTGGTTTTGGCTGGCTTGTGGCGCCCTTGTCTGTGAGCTGCAGTGCGCCGTGTCACACTAAATATAGCTCCACACATGCAATGAAACGTTCTTCTCTGTTTCACATACTTCACTTCATTCACGCTATTCCCTGTGTTTCACAGTGTCACTGATTTACACTATCCCCCTGTGTTTCACAGTGTCACTGATTCACACTATCCCCCTGTGTTTCACAGTGTCACTGATTCACACTATCCCCCTGTGTTTCACGGTGTCACTGATTCACGCTATCCCCCTGTGTTTCACAGTGTCACTGACTCACACTATCCCCCTGTGTTTCACAGTGTCACTGATTCACACTATCCCCCTGTGTTTCACAGTGTCACTGATTCACACTATCCCCCTGTGTTTCACGGTGTCACTGATTCACGCTATCCCCCTGTGTTTCACAGTGTCACTGACTCACACTATCCCCCTGTGTTTCACAGTGTCACTGATTTAAACTATCCCCCTGTGTTTCACAGTGTCACTGATTCACACTATCCCCCTGTGTTTCACAGTGTCACTGATTCACGCTATTCCCTGTGTTTCACAGTGTCACTGATTCACACTATCCCCCTGTGTTTCACGGTGTCACTGATTCACGCTATTCCCTGTGTTTCACAGTGTCACTGATTCACACTATCCCCCTGTGTTTCACAGTGTCACTGATTCACGCTATTTCCTGTGTTTCACAGTGTCACTGATTCACACTATCCCCCTGTGTTTCACAGTGTCACTGACTCACACTATCCCCCTGTGTTTCACAGTGTCACTGATTCACACTATCCCCCTGTGTTTCACAGTGTCACTGACTCACACTATCCCCCTGTGTTTCACAGTGTCACTGATTCACACTATCCCCTGTGTTTCAAGTGTCACTGATTTAAACTATCCCCTGTGTTTCACAGTGTCACTGATTTACACTATCCCCTGTGTTTCACAGTGTCACTGATTCACACTATCCCCCTGTGTTTCACAGTGTCACTGATTCACACTATCCCCTGTGTTTCACAGTGTCACTGATTCACACTATCCCCCTGTGTTTCACAGTGTCACTGATTCACACTATCCCCCTGTGTTTCACAGTGTCACTGATTTAAACTATCCCCCTGTGTTTCACAGTGTCACTGATTCACACTATTCCCCTGTGTTTCACGGTGTCACTGATTCACGCTATTCCCTGTGTTTCACAGTGTCACTGATTCACACTATCCCCCTGTGTTTCACGGTGTCACTGATTTACACTATCCCCCTGTGTTTCACAGTGTCACTGATTCACACTATCCCCCTGTGTTTCACAGTGTCACTGATTCACACTATCCCCCTGTGTTTCAAGTGTCACTGATTCACACTATCCCCCTGTGTTTCACAGTGTCACTGATTCACACTATCCCCCTGTGTTTCACAGTGTCACTGATTCACACTATCCCCCTGTGTTTCACAGTGTCACTGATTCACACTATTCCCCTGTGTTTCACAGTGTCACTGATTCACACTATCCCCCTGTGTTTCACAGTGTCACTGATTTAAACTATCCCCCTGTGTTTCACAGTGTCACTGATTCACACTATCCCCCTGTGTTTCACGGTGTCACTGATTCACGCTATTCCCTGTGTTTCACAGTGTCACTGATTCACACTATCCCCCTGTGTTTCACAGTGTCACTGATTTACACTATCCCCCTGTGTTTCACAGTGTCACTGATTCACACTATCCCCCTGTGTTTCACAGTGTCACTGATTCACACTATCCCCCTGTGTTTCACAGTGTCACTGATTCACACTATCCCCCTGTGTTTCACAGTGTCACTGATTCAACTATCCCCCTGTGTTTCACAGTGTCACTGATCACACTATCCCCTGTGTTTCACAGTGTCACTGATCACACTATCCCCTGTGTTTCACAGTGTCACTGATTCACACTATCCCCTGTGTTTCACAGTGTCACTGATTCACACTATCCCCTGTGTTTCACAGTGTCACTGATTCACACTATCCCCTGTGTTTCACAGTGTCACTGATTCACACTATCCCCTGTGTTTCACAGTGTCACTGATTCACACTATCCCCCTGTGTTTCACAGTGTCACTGATTTAAACTATCCCCCTGTGTTTCACAGTGTCACTGACTCACACTATCCCCCTGTGTTTCACAGTGTCACTGATTCACACTATCCCCCTGTGTTTCACAGTGTCACTGATTCACACTATCCCCCTGTGTTTCACAGTGTCACTGATTCACGCTATTCCCTGTGTTTCACAGTGTCACTGATTCACACTATCCCCCTGTGTTTCACAGTGTCACTGATTCACACTATCCCCCTGTGTTTCACAGTGTCACTGATTCACGCTATTCCCTGTGTTTCACAGTGTCACTGATTCACACTATCTCCGTGTGTTTCACAGTGTCACTGATTCACACTATCCCTGTGTTTCACAGTGTCACTGATTCACACTATCCCCCTGTGTTTCACAGTGTCACTGATTCACACTATCCCCCTGTGTTTCACAGTGTCACTGATTCACGCTATTCCCTGTGTTTCACAGTGTCACTGATTTAAACTATCCCCCTGTGTTTCACAGTGTCACTGACTCACACTATCCCCCTGTGTTTCACAGTGTCACTGATTCACACTATCCCCCTGTGTTTCACAGTGTCACTGATTCACACTATCCCCCTGTGTTTCACAGTGTCACTGATTCACACTATCCCCCTGTGTTTCACAGTGTCACTGATTCACACTATCCCCCTGTGTTTCACAGTGTCACTGATTCAACTATCCCCCTGTGTTTCACAGTGTCACTGATTCACACTATCCCCCTGTGTTTCACAGTGTCACTGATCACACTATCCCCCTGTGTTTCACAGTGTCACTGATTCACACTATCCCCCTGTGTTTCACAGTGTCACTGATTCACACTATCCCCCTGTGTTTCACAGTGTCACTGATTCACACTATCCCCCTGTGTTTCACAGTGTCACTGATTCACACTATCCCCCTGTGTTTCACAGTGTCACTGATTCACACTATCCCCCTGTGTTTCACAGTGTCACTGATTCACACTATCCCCCTGTGTTTCACAGTGTCACTGATTCACACTATCCCCCATTCACACATTTACACCATTTCCATAATAAAACGTTCACGTCATTCATACTCAGGCGCGTTCACTATTCACAATAATTTTCTTGTTCACGGTATTTCCACTCAAATAGATCACTATTTTATGGGTTCCCATTAGTTCTCCTCATTAACTAATTTTACCTGCACTAATGCTATAGTATTTATTTACAAAGGGGGCATAAATGGTTTACAATGATTAAAAGTGGCAAGCCATGAGGTCTTCATCAATAATTCTATATTCGACTTGACCGTTTTATCCAGAACTTCTATAATAATTCATAACTACAATAAAGCTTCAAGATAAGAGCCTAAAAATACACAGACTGCCTTTAATCTGATCTGAGAGATGTACAAGGGGAGAAAGTGAATTAAGAGGGGAAAAGTTTGGAAGATAGGAAAATGAAGTAATGACCTCTCTTCAGAGGGTTAAAAACAACCTTTCCAAAAGGGCGAATGACTGCCATAGTTGTCTTTTATGCCTTATATGCCTTTGAACACACCTGTTGGTGCAGCGGCTGCTATGCATTCTTTGTTTTTCTAATTACCTTTCGAATATGACCTGTTTAGTCTCTTACAGATGGTTGAAGGTTGTTATCATAGTTAGTTTGCATATTTTATAAGCTTTTATGACTTGCTTGGCTGGCCTCTCTCGAAAAAAAATTATGGCTGAAGAGAAAGCATTCGTTTATGGAATTAACACTCAATTAGGGAGGATTCACTGAAACTCTATGAGATTAAGATAATGAGATTGACTAAAGAGACTGTGAGATTGATTGGATAGATAGTGAGATTGATCGCATATGGGTGTGAGATGATTGGGATACAGTGAGGTTAATCAGAGAGACTGTGAGATTGATAGGAGAGACTGTGAGATTGATTGGATTAACTGTGAGATTGATTGGGAGAGTGTGACATTGGTTGAGAGACTGTGAGATTGATCGTAGAGACTGTGGGATTGATCGTAGAGACTCTGAGATTGATTGGAGAGACTGTGAGATTGATTGGATAGACTGTGAGCTTAATCGGAGAGACTGTGAGATTGATCGGATAGACTGTGAGATTGATTGGATTAACTGTGAGATTGATTGGGAGACTATGAGATTGATTGAGAGACTGTGAGATTGATCGGATAGACTGTGAGATTGATCGGATAGACTGTGAGATTGATTGGATAGACTGTGAGATTGAGCAGAGAGACTGTGAGATTGAGCAGAGAGACTGTGAGATTGAGCAGAGAGACTGTGAGATTGATCGGAGAGACTGTGAGATTGATTGGATAGACTGTGAGATTGATTGGATAGACTGTGAGATTGATTGGATAGACTGTGAGATTGATTGGATTAACTGTGAGATTGATTGGGAGACTATGAGATTGATTGAGAGACTGTGAGATTGATTGGAGAGACTGTGAGATTGATTGGAGAGACTGTGAGATTGATCGGAGAGACTGTGAGATTGATTGGAAAGACTGTGAGATTGATTGGATTAACTGTGAGATTGATTGGGAGACTTTGAGATTGATTGGAGAGACTGTGAGATTGATTGGAGAGACTGTGAGATTGATTGGAGAGACTGTGAGATTGATCGGAGAGTCTGTGAGATTGATTGGATAGACGGTGAGATGGTGAAACAGGTGCTCATTGTAAGATAGTGAAGAGCAAATCGCAAATTACGCTCGTAAAAGTAAATCGCAATCTATTCACAGTTAATTGCGCCATTTTTGTAGCGTCTTAGTAGCAAAAAATTGAATGGAAATTTCGCAACAAGTTTTTTTCGATCAATTAATAGAATGTAGCAGTCAATTTTAATTTCAAGAAAAGCCGACAATTTCAATTGACTGTATCTCGAATATTTTCTAACCGATTTCTTCAGTGAAAGAAATTTGATTTCCCTAATTGCGCTGCATCACCTGTTAAGACAGATTAAAGGAATTTGAAAATTGTGAAGAAATTTATTAGTTGCAAAGCCCTAATTAAGTTTATTATGGTCTTTACTTGAGGTTTGGATGCTGAGATCTGTGCTTTGATGCAAGATAAGGAAAAGAGACAACCAGGGACAAGAGATAAGAGACAACCAGAGACAACCAGAGACAACCAGAGACAACCAGAGACAACCAGAGACAACCAGAGACAACCAGAGACAACCAGAGACAACAAGAGGCAACCAGAGACAACCAGAGACAACCAGAGACAACCAGAGACAACAAGAGGCAACCAGAGACAATCAGTCACAACTTGAGACAATCAGTCACAACTTGAGACAACCAGAGGCAACCAGAGACAACCAGAGACTACAAGAGGCAACCAGAGACAACAAGAGGCAACCAGAGACAATCAGTCACAACTTGAGACAATCAGTCACAACTTGAGACAACCAGAGACAACCAGAGACAACCAGAGACTACAAGAGGCAACCAGAGACAACCAGAGACTACAAGAGGCAACCAGAGACAACCAGTGACAACTTGAGACAATCAGAGTTAAGAGACAACCAGAGACAACCAGAGACAACCAGAGACAACCAGAGACAACCAGAGACAACCAGAGACAACCAGAGACAACCAGAGACAACCAGAGACAACCAGAGACAACCAGAGACAACCAGAGGCAACCAGAGACAACCAGAGACAACCAGAGACAACCAGAGACAACCAGAAGCAACAAGAACAAGAGACAACCAGAGACAACCAGAGACAACCAGAGACAACCAGAGACAACCAGAGACAACCAGAGACAACCAGAAGCAACAAGAACAAGAGACAACCAGAGACAAGAGGCCACCAAAAATGGACTGCACAATCGAGCAGAACGCGGACTTATCAGGTGAACTACCAGAAGAAGGCTGCATCATACACAGAGGCATCGCTAAATACGGCCATAAGAGAGAAGTTCGAACTTACTGACCAAACAAAAAGAATGAAAAATGAACCAGAATTGATAAAAGTAGACATAATGGTTGGAGCAGCCACGCCGCTACGAACTCGAGAGAAAAGTTGCCGTCATTTTACATTGCCTGTTTGGCGCCAGACACCTGGAGTGCGCCCACTTCCCGACTTCGAGTGCCGCCCCCCCCCCCCGGTCGTTGCGCTGTCGAATTTTCGCTAAAAAAAGGCTTGGAAGATTCGAAGTAACGGGACTTGGGAGGGGAAGAGAAAGAGACGCAACGAGGCGGGCGAAACAGTTTGGCCCCATCATTTATCGCGCATGCAGGTTCAAGGTCGAATTATCTCTCTTGGGAAGCTGCGGCGGCAAACAATTTTTGGCGCATTTTTCTGCATTTTTGCCTTTGTTTTTCTTCTGCTTTCGATATTTGGGGTGTTCAAGCGAAAACCACTGGATCTTTCAGGCAGAAATTAATTGAATCTATTCTATAGATCCTCCCTCTATGGATATTCTATAGATATGGATCTAATCTATCTATCTATCTATCTATCTATCTATCTATCTATCTATCTATCTATCTATCTATCTATCTATCTATCTATCTATCTATCTATCTATCTATCTATCTATCTATCTATCTATCTATCTATCTATCTATCTATCTATCTATCTATCTATCTATCTATCTATCTATCTATCTATCTATCTATCTATCTATCTATCTATCTATCTATCTATCTATCTATCTATCTATCTATCTATCTATCTATCTATCTATCTATCTATCTATCTATCTATCTATCTATCTATCTATCTATCTATCTATCTATCTATCTATCTATCTATCTATCTATCTATCTATCTATCTATCTATCTATCTATCTATCTATCTATCTATCTATCTATCTATCTATCTATCTATCTATCTATCTATCTATCTATCTATCTATCTATCTATCTATCTATCTATCTATCTATCTATCTATCTATCTATCTATCTATCTATCTATCTATCTATCTATCTATCTATCTATCTATCTATCTATCTATCTATCTATCTATCTATCTATCTATCTATCTATCTATCTATCTATCTATCTATCTATCTATCTATCTATCTATCTATCTATCTATCTATCTATCTATCTATCTATCTATCTATCTATCTATCTATCTATCTATCTATCTATCTATCTATCTATCTATCATCTATCTATCTATCTATCTATCTATCTATCTATCTATCTATCTATCTATCTATCTATCTATCTATCTATCTATCTATCTATCTATCTATCTATCTATCTATCTATCTATCTATCTATCTATCTATCTATCTATCTATCTGTCTATCTATGCATGCTGCAGCTCCTCATACTGCCAAGGAATCAAATGCTTGATGCCATGCTTAAAAACCGTCAAGAACAGCTTTTCGACGGCAGGCAGCTTTCCAAACCAGGCATCTTGGTGCGGTGTGGGGGTGGCCTTCCATCTCCCGACCAGGGGGGGGGGGGGGCTTGTCTTATTCCCCTCTCCATCAAGATACCAAACTGCGGTGGGCTGCATCCACGCAGACGAGGGATATCAGCATGTGTGCCTGCGTACGGATATGTTTGTGTGCGCATCACCCAGCGTTCCATTTCTCTCCTCTCCTCCCTCCCTGTTTTGCATTCTCGCAGCGCGTTGGACCGATCCAGTTTTATCCCAAAAATCGCCAATGCCCGTGCTTGAATAAATTGCAATTCTATCTCGGGGGCGGCGGCTTAGGCAGCCTCTGTCCCTCTCCAGCTTCCCCTCCCCATCATCAGCATCATCTGAGAAGTTGCCGCTCGACTTTGACTTGCCTAGCCTATATAGCCTGGCGTTGGTTATTTTTTTATTGTAAATTCGACAAGCCAAAGGCGGAGATGATCGCGGGACAGGAGGGGAGGCCCTGGGATAAGAGGAGCCTGAGATGCTCGATGGATAGAACGAGAGCGGGCTGGGATTAGGGATCTAGATGCGTGTGATGGGGTGTCCGAGAGGAGCCTGCATCAGACTCCCATCTCCCTCTCACTCTCGCTCGCATCGCTCTCAGCAGCTCCTTGGGGCCATTACGGGATGAGGGCAGTTGAGTTCTGCACCGACTACGCTGTGGCGGCAGCACAGCGGTGGCCACTTTTATCCCAGCGGCCGACCCACGAGGCCCCCGGGGCCACTTTGCTGCTTCCAGCGTCCTCCTGCCCCATCTCCACTCCCCTTAATTCTAGCTCAGCCTCCGTGGCTCTCTCCCTCCCTCTATCAGCTCTTCTCTTCTCTAGGGTGCTCATTTATTTAACGTCAAAATTGCCTTTACTCTCCCACCATCCCATCTCTCAGGGCTCATCTCATAGCGCTCAGTTCTTTTGAGGCTACTCCTCCTCCTCCATCTCTCTCCATCGCTGCGGACTTCTCACTTTTTGGACTCAACTCTTTTTCTAACGTGGGTGGTTTCAGTGCCTATCAGTTCGACTCGGCTGACTTTGTTATAGTTTGTCCTATGCATGCAGTTTGCGGGGAGACCGCCGACTAGAGCTGGGTCTGGATTGATGCACTCGGCGGCGATCGGCTGGGCGCGCCAAACATGGAATTCGGGGGCGCCAAACTGGGAATCGGAGGGCGCCAAACTGGGAATTCGAGGGGCGCCAAACTGGGAATTCGGGGGGCGACAAACTGGGAACTGAGGGGCGCTTAACTTTGAATTAAGGGAGCGCCAAACTGGGAATCGGGTGAGGGCGCCAAACTGGGAACTGAGGGGGCGCCAAACTGGGAATTGTGGGGGCGCCAAACTGAGAATTGAGGGGGCGCCAAACTTCGAATTGAGGGGGCGCCAAACTGGGAATTGGGTGGGGGCGCCAAACTGAGAATTGAGGGGGCGCCAAACTGGGTATTGGGTGGGGGCGCCAAACTGGGAATCGGGTGGGGGCGCTTATTTAAGCAACTCAACTCAAGCTTAGTATATAAGTAACTCTGAGTAACTCAGGCGCCAACTCTGAGTAACTCAGGCGCCAACTCTGAGTAACTCAGGCGCCAACTCTGAGTAACTCAGGCGCCAACTCTGAGTAACTCAGGCGCCAACTCTGAGTAACTCAGGCGCCAACTCTGAGTAACTCAGGCGCCAACTCTGAGTAACTCAGGCGCCAATTCTGAGTAATTCAAGCGCCAATTCTGAGTAACTCAGGCGCCAATTCTGAGTAACTCAGGCGCCAATTCTGAGTAACTGAGTCTTCAGCAGCTCAAACTGCATTGAAATTCTCCCAAAACTACTCCTAATCCAGCAGCAAAAAAGTACTTCCACTTGGGCGCTTGAAGCGTCACTTTTCTATTGGATTGCCACTTGAAAATTTTTAATTAACGTGCTTAACACTTATGGCGATCCCACTCAATATTATAATAGCGCTGATCTTTTCTTAACATGGATCCTTGACAAAAGAATTGGGCTCATTATGAGTTCACGCGCGCACAGTGTTGTCAATGGAGGGAGGCTAGGGAGAGAGAGAGAGAGAGGGGGCTGGATGGATGGGGCTTGTTCGCACCCCACCCCCGGTGCGCCTCCAAGCGGACTAAAAAGAAGATTCAAAATAAGGGGGGCGCAACTCTATACCAAGGAGACCCCAGACTAAGAAACTAGATTTACAACTACATGTTATTACTCAATCTGTAGGCTGATGCAGGCTCACCGCAGAGCATCCCACCCATTCCACTGACTTCCGAGCACATGCATGTACAAGCGCAACAATACTGTACATGTACTGCGGCTCTGACTTTCTAATCATTTCTCTGTGACTTGGAGGCTGGCTAAGTAACTCACGGGTGTGAATCACACACGTCAAACAATCAGAAATAATACAATCAGCCTACAATGGCGTCTGTTAGTTAGGCGGTTTCGCTGTTAGAGTCCAGCATCTGGGTGTCCGGGTTGTTATTAAATGCTTACGATTTATTTTAAGCGGTACTCAAAAGCATTCATTTAAGACGCCGATAGTTTATGGCTCAGGCAGTTAATGTACCCGCGAAGGCTTTAAAAAAACCATTTTAAAAGCAACGACCATCTTTGTGGCGGAGCGGTCGGGTTATAATTATGAAGTGATGTGAATTGTAGGTGTTCTCACAGCTAACTATTAAAGTCTGTTTCTTAACTGCCCGCATTGTTATTTTTGTCTTAATGGTTGAAATATTGAGACATTCCTTTAGGTTACAGTTTATTCATTTTTTATTGCCGCGTATTGCGATTCAAAAAAGTTTTTTTTAGTTTAAGCCATTTCCAAGTTATTGAATTATGAAAAACTTAAGTTGTTGCTAAGTGGATTAAGAGTTGTTGCTAAGTGGATTGAGAGTTGTTGCTAAGTGGATTGGGAGTTGTTGTTGCTAAGTGGATTGAGAGTTGTTGCTAAGTGGATTGAGAGTTGTTGCTAAGTAGATTGAGAGTTGTTGCTAAGTGGATTGAGAGTTGTTGCTAAGTGGATTGGGAGTTGTTGTTGCTAAGTGGATTGAGAGTTGTTGCTAAGTGGATTGAGAGTTGTTGCTAAGTAGATTGAGAGTTGTTGCTAAGTGGATTGAGAGTTGTTGCTAAGTGGATTGGGAGTTGTTGCTAAGTAGATTGAGAGTTTTTGCTTAGTGGATTGGGAGTTGTTGTTGCTAAGTGGATTGGGAGTTGTTGCTAAGTGGATTGAGAGTTGTTGCTAAGTAGATTGAGAGTTGTTGCTTTTGAGTTGTTGTTGCTTAGTGGATTGGGAGTTGTTGTTGCTAAGTGGATTGGGAGTTGTTGCTAAGTGGATTGGGAGTTGTTGCTAAGTGGATTGGGAGTTGTTGTTGCTAAGTGGATTGGGAGTTGTTGTTGCTTAGTGGATTGGGAGTTGTTGTTGATAAGTGGATTGAGAGTTGTTGTTGATAAGTGGATTGGGAGTTGTTGTTGCTTAGTGGATTGGGAGTTGTTGTTGCTAAGTGGATTGGGAGTTGTTGTTGCTTAGTGGATTGGGAGTTGTTGTTGCTAAGTGGATTGGGAGTTGTTGCTAAAGAATTTTTAAAGATAATCTTACCCAAAAGTGAATGAAATTGCTCTAAAAGTTCTCTGCCTTTGTGTATCATTAACAGGTAAGCAAGTTCCCGTTTGTGCCGTAGTAAATCAATAAAGAAATTCGAGTAATTCTAGTGTCGAAATAGCAGCATAAATTTGTCCAATCGATTTACACTAAACAATGTTTCTCTAAGTCGTTTGTGAAAGTCTAACTAACTGACTTTAAAGGTTATTGAACACTTACCAAGTCAGATAATGTTTAATAAGTAAGTTAAGTCGGGACAGATACTCTGGATTAAGTTGACAACAGCAGGTAGCACTTTGCCGGATCGACCGCTCGACCATTTAATTGTTAATTTTTTCGAGCCTGTGGTCTGCTCGGCTGAAATATCAACGTGGGTTGATTTTATTTGTATGATGCATTGCTGCTTAGGCTGTTATGATTGATAGTTTTTTGGGGTCAGTGTGTGCGGCTTTTTTACCGCCTAATGTACATGGGTGTGAGAGAGGCGTGCGTGGCTTTTATACCGACTAATGTACATGGGTGTGAGAGAGGCGTGCGTGGCTTTTATTACCGCCTATGTACATGGGTGTGAGAGAGGCGTGCGTGGCTTTTATTACCGCCTATGTACATGGGTGGGAGAGAGGCGTGCGTGGCTTTTATTACCGCCTATGTACATGGGTGGGAGAGAGGCGTGCGTGGCTTTTATTACCGCCTATGTACATGGGTGTGAGAGAGGCGTGCGTGGCTTTTATTACCGACTAATGTACATGGGTGTGAGAGAGGCGTGCATGGCTTTTATTACCGCCTAATATACATGGGTGTGAAGGATGCGTGCGTGGCTTTTATTACCGACTAATGTACATGGGTGTGAGAGAGGCGTGCGTGGCTTTTATTACCGACTAATGTACATGGGTGGGAGAGAGGCGTGCGTGGCTTTTATTACCGACTAATGTACATGGGTGTGAGAGAGGCGTGCGTGGCTTTTATTACCGACTAATGTACATGGGTGTGAGAGAGGCGTGCGTGGCTTTTATTACTGCCTAATGTACATGGGTCAGAGAAGGTTATCAATGCCCCGCGGAGTGTGCTGAATGCCATGCTACTCGCACAGAGTGCAAACAAGCCATCTAGATCGGGCATGAATTTTTACTTTATCTTATTTCTCAGGAAAACAAGCAAGCAGCAAGCCAGTCAGGTCAGTTCTCAGCCACAAATTCTTTTCCTCACTCATCTGGCTGCGTCTCTATTCCCTCCTCTCTCTCTCATCTCTCTCATCTCTCCCAGTCGCCCGACCCCTCCCATTTTGCTTCATCCGGCCTGGCGACTCATCAAGTTCGGACGACTCAACCAACGTGTTTTGATGGAATTAGGCGGCCTAGGTCTCCGGGCCTCGTTAGAAGGGAAGAAAAGGAAGAAGCAGACGCGAGAGCCAAGCCGAAACTTCGCTGGCTCCCTGCCGAACTGTCCACCCCTCCGAGCCTTGCGCGCCCAAATGCGACTTTGGCGGCGGCAGCTACGCGCCTCTGTCTTCTTCTTTTTCTCTCCTCTACGGCCTGAAAACTCTTCTGCTCCTCTCTGTGAGGCCTGTGCCGACAGGCCCCATTACACCATTCATCCTTGTACGAGGGAAAATGACACACATTCCTCAATGCCATGGCTTTGTGGGGGCCTGTAAAGGGGCCTGCTGTCCACTTTTCTGGTTGGGACCATGGGATCCTAGGCTGATTCACTCACTCACTCACTTGTTCACTCACTCACTCAGTCATCTGTTCACTCACCAACTTTCTCTCTTGTTGAATCACTCAGTCATCTGTTCACTCACCAACTTTCTCTCTTGTTGAATCACTCAATCATCTGTTCACTCACCAACTTTCTCTCTTGTTGAATCACTCAATCATCTGTTCACTCACCAACTTTCTTACTTGTTGAATCACTCAGTCATCTGTTCACTCACCAACTTTCTCTCTTGTTGAATCACTCAGTCATCTGTTCACTCACCAACTTTCTCTCTTGTTGAATCACTCAATCATCTGTTCACTCACCAACTTTCTCTCTTGTTGAATCACTCAATCATCTGTTCACTCACCAACTTTCTCTCTTGTTGAATCACTCAATCATCTGTTCACTCACCAACTTTCTCTCTTGTTGAATCACTCAATCATCTGTTCACTCACCAACTTTCTCTCTTGTTGAATCACTCAGTCATCTGTTCACTCACCAACTTTCTCTCTTGTTGAATCACTCAATCATCTGTTCACTCACCAACTTTCTCTCTCACTCACTTGCTCATTCACACACTCACTCACTCACTCACAAAAAGCGGATGCAAACGTTTTCTCCAGAAAAATCCAAATGCTGTTCAACAATAGCAAAAAAGGCAGAAATTGCGCGCAAAAGTTTCGGCATAAACAAAGCGGCTTATTGGCTTTCAAGTCTGTTTTAGAGGGCAAAATTTCTTATTTTTCCAACAGAAGCCAAACTATCCAGCGAATGGCGTTCATATTGTCAGAGAGGTTGATACGAAGTTTCGCAATACTGCAGCTACAGTAATCACCCGTCTATACAATTTTTTGTTTGAGTAAACAATTATAAAATTATAGAAATTCTGTTGCAATGAATTTATCTGATCATTTTTTCAGATTCTGAATTTTTTATTTTCCGTCTTCCAGCTATTTTTGTAGACTAAACTGTCTATCGTAATTTTTTTCTGTAGCTTTGGTAATATCTTTGAGAGATAATTTCAAAAGTGTGTTGACTATTGAAAAGTACTTTGTAATGGAAGGTTGCTGAAGCAATGGCAGTTGAAGGGATGAAGTGTTGATTGGGGAATCGAAAAATCTGGGGTAGATGGGAGATGAGAGGTAAAATGGAAAGCAGGTGGGAGATGAGAGGGAAATTAGGGAGTAGTAGGGAGATAAGAGGAAGATTGGAAAGTAGATGGGAGATGAGAGGGAGATTAGGAAGTTGAATGGGAGGTGAGAAGTAGACTAGGAAGTAGATGGGAGATAAGAAGGAGATTGGGGAGTACAAGGGAGATGAGAGGTAGATTAGGGAGTAAAAGTGAGATGAGAGGGAGATTAGGGAGTCGAAGGGAGATAAGAGGGATATTGGGAAGTAGATGGGAGACGAGAAGTCGACAAGGAAATAGATGGAAGGTTAGAAGTAGACAGGGAAGTAGATGGGAGATAAAAATTAGACAGGGAAGTAGATTGGAGATGAGAAGTAGACTGGGAAGTAGATAAGAGACAAGAATTAGACAGGGAAGTAGATGGGAGACGAGAAGTCGACAAGGAAATAGATGAAAGGTTAGAATTAGACTGGGAAGTAGAATGGGAGATGAGAAGTAGACAGGGAAGTAGATGGGAGATGAGAAGTTGACAGGGAAGTAGATGGGAGATCAGAAGTAGACTGGGAAGTAGAATGGGAGGTGAGAAGTAGACAGGGAAGTAACTGGGAGATGAGAAGTAGACTGGGAAGTAGATGGAAGGTTATAAGTAGACAGGGAAGTAGATGGGAGATGAGAAGTAGACAGGGAAGTAGATGGGAGATGAGAAGTAGACAGGGAAGTAGCTGGGAGATGAGAAGTAGACTGGGAAGTAGATGGAAGGTTATAAGTAGACAGGGAAGTAGATGGGAGATGAGAAGTGGACAGGGAAGTAGATGGAAGGTTATAAGTAGACAGGGAAGTAGATGGGAGATGAGAAGTGGACAGGGAAGAAGATGGGAGATGAGAAGTAGACAGGGAAGTAGCTGGGAGATGAGAAGTAGACTGGAAAGTAGATGGAAGGTTATAAGTAGACAGGGAAGTAGATGGGAGATGAGAAGTGGACAGGGAAGTAGATGGGAGATGAGAAGTAGACAGGGAAGTAGCTGGGAGATGAGAAGTAGACTGGGAAGTAGATGGAAGGTTATAAGTAGACAGGGAAGTAGCTGGGAGATGAGAAGTAGACTGGGAAGTAGATGGAAGGTTATAAGTAGACAGGGAAGTAGCTGGGAGATGAGAAGTAGACAGGGAAGTATAAGAGAGATGATATTTTTGTTTAGTTTTAAAAATAGCCGAAACAGATGCAGAAAAAATCTAACGAAACAAAAATGGACTGAGTGCATCAGGGATTCGATGCTCGGCTTCCTCGAACGCTATACCTCGAACTAGTCGTGAGCAGCAACATGAAACTTTCTAATAAAAAGCATCTCAGACTCTCTGCTTCGCTCGCCCACGCATCATCTCAGCAGGAAGCCATTATCAGCTTTATCTTTGTAACACTTTCAAAATGTCTAACCCTCCTTCTCATTAGCGCTGGATCCAGCTGCCTTGGAGGGAAAACTTCGCATCCTTACTTGGCTTCCCTTTTTTAGAGCTTAGTCTCGGGCCAAAATGTTCTGCCTTGCTCATAACCATTGCCAGCTTTGTCAGCCTTGGATTCTCGATCTTTTTATTGAGCCAATCTTCTTGGCTCAAGAGGCTAATCGTAATCCCTGGTAAATGACGGACTTGAGAAATAAAAGCTCTGATCTTGAACACCCGGAGCGAGACGAATTAAGCCTCACTGCCTCTCTCCCTGTCTCTCTCCCTGTCTCTCTCCCTGTCTCTCTCCCTGTCTCTCTCCCTGTCTCTCTCCCTGTCTCTCTCCCTGTCTCTCCCTGTCTCTCTCCCTGTCTCTCCCTGTCTCTCTCCCTGTCTCTCCCTGTCTCTCTCCCTGTCTCTCTCCCTGTCTCTCTCCCTGTCTCTCTCCCTGTCTCTCTCCCTGTCTCTCTCCCTGTCTCTCTCCCTGTCTCTCTCCCTGTCTCTCCCTGTCTCTCTCCCTGTCTCTCCCTGTCTCTCTCCCTGTCTCTCTCCCTGTCTCTCTCCCTGTCTCTCTCCCTGTCTCTCTCCCTGTCTCTTTCCCTGTCTCTCTCCCTGTCTCTCTCCCTGTCTCTCTCCCTGTCTCTCTCCCTGTCTCTCTCCCTGTCTCTCTCCCTGTCTCTCTCCCTGTCTCTCTCCCTGTCCCTCTCCCTGTCCCTCTCCCTGTCTCTCCCTGTCTCTCCCTGTCTCTCTCCCTGTCTCTCTCCCTGTCTCTCCCTGTCTCTCCCTGTCTCTCTCCCTGTCTCTCTCCCTGTCTCTCCCTGTCTCTCCCTGTCTCTCTCCCTGTCTCTCTTCCTGTCTCTCTCCCTGTCTCTCCCTGTCTCTCTCCCTGTCTCTCTTCCTGTCTCTCTCCCTGTCTCTCCCTGTCCCTCTCCCTGTCTCTCCCTGTCTCTCTCCCTGTCTCTCTCCCTGTCTCTCCCTGTCTCTCTCCCTGTCCCTCTCCCTGTCTCTCTCCCTGTCCCTCTCCCTGTCCCTCTCCCTGTCTCTCCCTGTCTCTCCCTGTCTCTCTCCCTGTCTCTCTCCCTGTCTCTCCCTGTCTCTCCCTGTCTCTCTCCCTGTCTCTCTTCCTGTCTCTCTCCCTGTCTCTCCCTGTCCCTCTCCCTGTCTCTCCCTGTCTCTCTCCCTGTCTCTCTCCCTGTCTCTCCCTGTCTCTCTCCCTGTCTCTCTCCCTGTCTCTCTCCCTGTCTCTCTCCCTGTCTCTCTCCCTGTCTCTCCCTGTCTCTCCCTGTCTCTCTCCCGTCTTTCTCCCTGTCTCTCTCCCTGTCTCTCTCCCTGTCTCTCTCCCTGTCTCTCTCCCTGTCTCTCCATGTCTCTCTCCCGGTCTTTCTCCCTATCTCTATCCCTGTCTCTCTCCCTGTCTCTCTCCCTATCTCTATCCCTGCCTCTCCCTGCCTGTCTCTTTCTCTACCTGTTTGTCTGTCTCGCCACGTGCCTCTCTCCCTGACAGTCTGTGTCTTTTTCTCTCCTCGCCTTTTTTGATGCAAAGGTTTCATTTCATTAGGCTTTTTGGCTCGACTAATCACCGATTCAAAAATGAGTTCGTGACTGAAATCAGTTTATAGAAGAAAGTCTTTAATCAATTTTTTGAGATTAAGATTTTTTTTGCGTTCGAATTTAGTTGCTAAGGCTATTCGAATGCCGAGAAATAACTAGTCGCAGAGTCGCCTCCAGATGCGTTCGAGTACTCTAGAATCACCTAGAGTAGATTGAGATAGGGGAGAACACTCATGGAATCCCGGGGATAAAAAAATAAATTTCTGGTAGAATTCGAGTCTCAGTAGCAAGTTTTGGCTGCGGGCTACAGCGGGCTCAGAGAAGCGGAGATGGAGTATACAGCGGCTGCACAATCAATGAGTCAATCAATCAATTTATCTGCCTTCCGAGCACCGAAAATAGAAAATTCAGAGAGACAGAAAGCGGGCTAGATCCATCCAGTGCAGGAGAGAAGATCAAAGAGTAGGTAACTTCCTCAGCCACCACAAAGTTTGCCGCAGTTCGAGGCGGGAGGGTCTTGGTGGGTATATTTAGGGCTTTAGGATTGCCCTAAAGTCTGTCTATCTATCTATCTATCTATCTATCTATCTATCTATCTATCTATCTATCTATCTATCTATCTATCTATCCATCTATCCATCTATCTATCCATCTATCTATCTATCTATCTATCTATCTATCTATCTATCTATCTATCTATCTATCTATCTATCTATCTATCTATCTATCTATCTATCTATCTATCTATCTATCTATCTATCTATCTATCTATCTATCTATCTATCTATCTATCTATCTATCTATCTATCTATCTATCTATCTATCTATCTATCTATCTATCTATTTAAAAGAGGTGGCCATATAAAAGGCAACAGTCAGTAAGCAGAGGCAATGGGTAGCGGCCACCGAGACAAACCCGCAGGCACTGAGGTAGCCGGCTCCCGTGGCCAGAGAGCGGTCTATCTCTCTAGCCCTGCTCCGATGCGCGGCTGGGCACTAAAATGCCAACCCTCTGTCCACCCCCCAAACGGTAGTCGACTCCAGTTGATAAATAATTAAAGAGAAGCAGGAGGGCAACGCGGCCTGTCCGGCTCCTCGGATGGGGGGTGTGGGTGGATCAAGGCAGCTGGGTTGAGCCCCTCCCCCGCCCGCCTCCCTACTGATAGATTGCTACCACAGACATTGCAGTTGAGCAGGTTCTGTGCCGGTGCATAGTCCATGCTGGCGCATGGGTGCATTGTTATGCCAGCTCTATAGAGAGGCATACACCAATGCTCAGGGTTCCAAGCTTTCAGTTTAACAGGGGCATTAAGCTCAATTCGCTAAGAGAGAGAGAGAGTGGGAAGTCGGCGCCGTATTGTCAAAAAATATTGTGAGAAATTGACTTTTAACAATGGTCCATAAATCTTCTTTGTTTGGCTACTTTTAGAATTTTCATCGCGCTTTTCTTGTCTGAATTGGTTTCCAGCAAGCTGGTTTTGTGAGTCTGAGGGGTCTGGTCACTCCGCCAGCTTTCAGAATACTCTCTCTGGTCACTCCGACTCTCTCTGGTCACTCCGCCAGCTTTCAGAATACTCTCTCTGGTCACTTCGACTCTCTCTGGTCACTCCGACTCTCTCTGGTCACTCCAACTCTCTCTGGTCACTCCGACTCTCTCTGGTCACTCCGACTCTCTCTGGTCACTCCGACTCTCTCTGGTCCCTCCGATTCTCTCTAGTCACCCCGATTTTCTCTGGTCACTCCGACTCTCTCTGGTCACTCCGACTCTCTCTGGTCACTCCGCCAGCTTTCAGAATACTTTCTCTGGTCACTCCGACTCTCTCTGGTCACTCCGCCAGCTTTCAGAATACTTTCTCTGGTCACTCCGACTCTCTCTGGTCACTCCGACTCTTTTTGGTCATTCCGACTCTCTCTGGTCACTCCGACTCTTTTTGGTCATTCCGACTCTCTCTGGTCACTCCGACTCTTTTTGGTCATTCCGACTCTCTCTGGTCACTCCGACTCTTTTTGGTCATTCCGACTCTCTCTGGTCAC
>NIVC01002414.1:121866-138937 GCA_002269645.1 Macrostomum lignano
CTACTATATCGCGTCGTGATACAGTATTACGTCCATTGTGAGATCTACATTTAACCACTTCTGCCCCTCAAGCCTATGCACTCTCTCTGAGAAAAACCGTTGGCTGCAGAGCAGCCATAGACATCTGCATCTACCCACAAGCAGCCACAGCATTCACTCTTTGAAAATCCGCTGGCTGCAGAGTAGCCATAGATTCACTAAAGAGCTGTGTAATATGGGTGCTGTTTTTTATGGCTGCTCTGCAAGCCACAAAAGTGTTTTCTCAGAGTGAGTGGCAGGGTGCCGCTGGTGCTGGTCATAGACAGCTGTGGCTGCGGGCATTCAGCAGATGGCAGATGGCTGCAGAGCAGCCAGCGGGTTTGAAGGTGTTAATTAGAGCACTGCCAGTATATGTACTGAAGACTTTATTCCTCTTATTCATATGTGGATTCATCATTCATACATTCATACATTCATATATGTACAATAAACTCTCAGTATGCATCTCAAAACTACTCAATTCTTCACAAAACCAATTATTCAACTGCGGAAAACCCTAATTATTAGCTTACTAGAATCTGACCGAAATATGAATACTCGAAAAATTTAATCCTTACAAACTACGTTATAAATCTTATTAAAGCTCAATCTTTCTACAGGCACATATGCATACAAAATGCATGTGGTACATGTAGATTGTCTACTTTGTGCCTGTGGGCCTTGTCTGAGCAGGCCCACAGGCACAAAGTAATGCGTTATTAATTGGTCTATTGCAAAAAAGATGTTTTTCCATACTGTTTTCCTTGTTTTATGCAACATCCGTGTATTTAAACTTTTTTTCAATATGCAATATTCAATATTTAATAGAATTTTTATTTAAAAAGCAATTAACATTATTCGTTTTGCTATGTTCGTAAAGCAAGAGAGCGTTTTTGTTTATATGTAGGCTTGTTGTTTTGATTTGTCAGTTTCTATGAACGCCAGAAACGCCAGAAAGTAAGGGTTAAAACGCGAAGCGAAGGCCACCCACTCGTCGACCATCGTCAATATGAGAGATTGCGTTAACGCAAGCTTGCCAACACCAAACCTGACCAATAAAAAACGTGCAATGTATCACAACTGCGCACTTATTTCATCAGACTTCTAGTCAGTTGCGTGTCTGTTTGATTAGGCTACCAGTTTATGCTTTTATATAGGCCTAATACAGCTAATAATAGCATTTCAATCAGGGTGTTTTTGCGATTTATGGCATATGCCATTCTATATATATTTGGGTAGTTTATTGGCTATCTTACTTTGTCACTTTCTCACTCACTTTATATCTCACTGTGACTTCATAAGTGATATAAATTACTGTCTAAATTGTTATTGGTAAAAAATTTTACAGAACCAAATTAGGCTACTTTATATTTTTCTATACTTTAATTTGAAAAATTGATTCAAAATTCAAAACTACTCAGCAATTGTCAAACAAATTCCAATCAAGTACTTGACATTAATTTTTACTTGTCCAAAATCAAAGCTTCATTGAACTATAGGCCCTAACTTTCAATTTTAATAGTCAAATGCCATAGTCTGGATCATGCTGGACTTACGCCGGAGGAAAAATCCAACATTTTTTGGCACTTACACCAGACTTACACCAACCAAAAAAGGTCCCTCTGACTTACGCCACCCAAAAAAGGTCCCTCACAATTCTTGTGAATAGAATAGAATAGAATAGAATAGATGATTTACAATTAATCAGTGATTAATTAACTTCAGAAGTTGCAACTGCTTAAAAATCTCACAAGTTGCAAATTCTGAATCAAGAATCAAAGTAAGCATCTTGAAGCTAAAAAAACTTTTGCTATCCTACAATAGATATTCTGCTAGGCCTATCTCATTTATACAAACTGCAATATTTTAATGAACTTTGTTTTAATGCTGCTCTTTAACATCATAATTAACGCAAATGTGTAATGTTCTATAGTGATACATTTGATTGTGAATGATCTCATTTGTGCCAACATTTATACCACTTGATTTATGCCATGTACTTATGCCAAGCACTTATGCCAAGGCACATTTTGGCCTATACTTACGCCAAGCACTTACGCCAGCCTCCGATCCCAAACCAGATTTATGCCGGAGATCTCTGGCGTAAATGACATGATCCGGACTATGGGTCAAATGTAAAAGAGCAATCAGCAATGTAGCATAAAACTAACAATAATAGGGCCTACTAATACTAAGGCCTAATATATTTAGCATTGTCAATACTGGAGATGAGAGAGATTTTGTGATTTTTAGTTCAATAAGAATAGAAACAATATTGAGGTAGGGCGAAGGAAGTTTTTAGGGAGATTTGGTAGTTGGTAGGATTGTCCAGTGGTCGCTTGATTTAATGTCGAGTATGAGCGGCTCAGGCCTTCAAATTGGTGCCGTCGTTAATTTGCACAGATTAAATCCGGAAAATTTGTGTGGACGAATCCTAGTTAAAATGTCTCATAGTCCGGATACTCCGACTGCCGGGGTCCTCAATCCCGGGGGGAGGGTAGTTTTAGTCGTAGGTGAGCGGTCTTCGTTGGCGCGAGCATTCAGAGCAGGTCCTCAGACACCGAATTTATCGTATCTCGTATGTTTGACTTAACTTGTTACTAACAGTAGAGTAGCGCTGCCACCACCATAATTCGCATATTATGGAACGTTAGGGTCTCAGAGCTTGCTTCAAGATGAGACTAGGTTGTTTTATGCCCCACAGGCAAATGACTCAAAATAAGCTAGGCTTCGGGTTATTAATGAGAAAATTAATGTTAGATCAACTGTTTTATTAAAAGTTCAGCGACAGGATACTAAGTTAATAAGTAATAAGTTCAATGGAGAAAATAGCTTGGCGTGTGTGCAAAATCAACTAAGAGTAGCAAATAGTAGAGGGGACCGAACCCTACTCCGGCAGATGATTGGCTGGTGCCGCAGTGCACGACTGGAAAAAATAAACGACTTAATGCTAGTTGTAAATAAGTTGGGCGGATTAGAGATTGAAAATGCAAAAGATGGACAAATGAGGTCAAACATTGGTGGCAAAAGGTGGTCATGGGGTCCAAGCAACGAACAGACAAAATTAACAAGGAAAGATAGGCCAATAGCAAAGTTTCCAAAGGAGGGACACAAAAGACCAGAAAAAGGAGTGGGAAAACCATCGCAAGAATGGGGAAAACTGACAGAATAAACCAACAACTGGGGCACAGGGTGGACACAGAGGACCAAAAACTGGAGACAGCGGGAATGGGTCAAAAGGTGGTTTAATAAGTCACATAAAATAATATTAAATTTAGAAACTAAAATAATAAAGTTCATTAGATTGTTAGTGGCAGCCCCCAACTGCCACAGTCTCGGGGGAGCCGTACCTTTTTCAAAATCTTCGGACCTCCTGGTCCTCATTGGTAGCATCCTCGATGGGCGGCGGCGCGTCCTCCGCGATTGGCTGGCCGGGTGCCACGGGGCGGGCCTCCGTTCGCAGCAGCCAAGTCGGCAGTCGGCGGGGCCGGGGCCAGCTGCGCACTGTTCGAGGCCAAGGTCGATGGGGCTGGGCGCAATGGCCAGCCCACAAGCTGCACTTGGCCATCGACGTACAGCAGTCGCTCAGAGCGCTTGGCCACGGCCACGTCCCAAAAGATACATAGACGGGGAATCCATCCGTTGGCGAGATGGCCTGCCTCCCAATAGCCAATGGCTGGAAAGAGTGCCAGGGCCGGACGCTGGGTTCCTCCGCACTGTAACAAGCAGATCTCAGCTTGGCGCAGTTGTTCATCGAGCAGATCGTGGGTGTGCTTGGGCCACATCAGCTTCAGTAAGATGCGCCAGGGTGCGTCAAGCTGAATTCGCCCTCGCCGGGACGCCTGTCTCCGGGCTTCATCGAGTTCTGTTTTTAGCCATTGACAGATGGGAGCTGTGCCAGTCAGAGTGGCTGATAAAGTCCGCAGCTCCTCGGGTTCTCCTATGCTGAGCCAGGGTGGTTGAGCAGATGGGGGTTCGGGTGCCGGCGTCGGGGGGCTAGCAGCTCCCAGGTTGGCGTTGTTGTTCATATTGATAGCAGACTTGCAGCTGATAGTCGACAGATAAATAAGCAGTGGATAATAAGCAAAAGGGAATAATATACAATGGGGATATTTATGTACAAAGAGTTTGCAATTTCTAGCGAAACAAATGAAAATAGCTTAGAAATTGTCGCACAAAGGCAGAATCAAAGTTAACCGATTTGGGGCCTGAGAAAATGAAACGCATCCTTAAATACTTTTCAACAGGCCAGGTTTTGGCCAGCAGGGCCAAAAGCTGGGTAATAACAGATTCACCACCCCCCGCCGCGCACTCCAATTGAGGTTATGCAGAGAAACTGGGGGAAAGGGAGGAGTCATAAAAATTGGTAAACCACGAGATAGGGGTGCGGTGCCGCCTTGTCTAAAAATCTTAGGCTGGGCTTCGGATTGATGAAAACGAGAAG
Organism: Macrostomum lignano; assembly: GCA_002269645.1. Classification (NCBI taxonomy): domain Eukaryota; kingdom Metazoa; phylum Platyhelminthes; family Macrostomidae; genus Macrostomum; species Macrostomum lignano. Next base: position 126,329 of record NIVC01002414.1, read on the forward strand.
GCCCCAATTGGGCTCACAAGAACAGGGGTCGCTTGTGAAACTATAGAGTCGCAAACACAAGTTTTAGAATTACACAAATGGTGGCAAAAGAACAAAATCGAGGTGCCTAACCAACATTTATATAGAAATAGCAGAATAAGAGATAATAACTGAAAAAAAGGCATGCAGGTCTCCGTAAGGAGCTATACAAACAGAGGGGAGGAAAGGCACTGGGAAGATTTTCCCAGGCTCGGCTCAATCGGAACAGAAAATGGGAGCCTCGATTCACCATGGCCTTGAACAAAGAGGGCCTGATCCGGGTGCGGCAGGACAAAGAGTTAAACCGACTGGTTGAAAAGTACCTTTAGTTTGAAAACTGAGCTGAGAAGGTTTTACAAAGAAATTTAAAAATTGTTATGCAATTATGTTACAAAGATGAGCAAAAATTTCAGCACTTTGGGCATGTGCGAAGAAATTATAGCTAAATTTCACAGAACAGCAAGAGGAAATTCACGCAAAGCTGTAGTATTGCAGGTGGATAAATAGAGGTGCATTAGTGCGGGCTTTTACCGGAAAGCCTAAGGCTAAATATAAGGGTGCAGGCTTATCATAATGCATCGCATAAGCATGAGCATGTAGAAACATAGCTTATAGCTTTTATCCAGAAAGCTTAAGGAGAGGGGAATGAAACCGCTTTGACAGGAAGCAAAGGTTACATTAAAGAATCTGCTTTTACCCTCAAGCATAAGGTTTACAGTAGAGAAATTGCTTTTTCCTTCAAGCATAAGGTTTACAGTAGAGAAATTTGAAGTAACCTTCAGCACATTAGTGGGTGCAGAGAAGGTTTTACAGTGGCAGGGAAAATAAACGCATTCGCAAATGTGACTATTGACAGTAGTGCGCAGAATAAAATTCGCAGAAAAAGGCGCATATGGAGAAATTTCGCGGTTAATTACCTTGAATTTTGACCTCCATTCCAATGTCTGGCAGGTCCGGATCGTCTTCTTCTAGCACTTTGGGATGGCGCAGGCTCGACTCAAAGAGCTGGCTGCCTCGCAGATCAGGCTGAGCAGCGGTCTGCGGCTCCGGTGCGGGCTGATTAACTGAATCTGTTTCGCTTTCCTTGCTGGACTCGTAGGGCAACATCGGCCGTTCAGTTTGTTGCGGCGGCTCCTGCGGTCGTTCAGCCATTGTTTGCGGCACTTTGATAATATTGTTCCGGTGTACAAGCACTTCAGTTGGGCATCCTCGTGCTGTGGCAGGTCTGATCCAATAGGCAACTTTGCCAACTTTCTTCACAACTTTATACATGCTCTTATATGGCCAGTGAAACTTGGGCAACTCTCCCAGCTTGAGCTTCGGGTTGGCCAGGCAGACAAGATCTCCGGGCTGCAGTTCCACAGGTTTTGGCTGGTTCTCATAGTACTCTTCTCGGCATTGGATTTCTGCTCTCAGTCGCTGTCTCACAATACGTTCAGTTTTGGCCAGTCTACGCTGATGTTTGGCAATGTACTCCGGGAGGTCAGCTGATATGTCTAGGCGGTCCAGGGTGTTGTCGATAGGATATTGGTAGGGCACTCCATAAACAACATAGTGCGGCGAGAACCCGGTAGTACAATTGACAGCAGATCTTAGTGCAGTCAAAGCGGCTGGCAGCATCTTGTCCCACTGTTGATGATCTTCTAGGAGACAGGTGAGCACCTTCTTAATATTCTTCTTACACGATTCGGCTTGTCCGTTTGCCCAGGGCGAGTATGGTGGCGTCGTTGTCTGCCTGATGCCGTAGACTTCGCAGAAGTGTCGGAACTCATGCCCTGTAAACTGCTTGCCTTGATCTGAATGAATCCAAGCAGGGATTCTGGTGATTGGAAAGACTTGCTCTTGCAGGAGCGTGATTATTGTTTTGGCACGCTGGTTCTTCATGGCGAAGGTAAAGGGGTACTTCGAGGTGGTGTCGACATAGGTGAAGATGTACTTCTTGCCTTGATTTGTCGGATCTCCAGTGGGGCCCAGGATGTCGATCGCGCATCGCCCATAGATTTTGCAGACCGGGAACGATTGTACATGTGCCGGAATTCGTTGCCGTCCTTTGCTTAAAGTGCAGGTCTAGCAGGAAGCAACGTAGTCGGACACTGCTTTGGCCAAGGCAGGTCGCCAGAATCTTTCGCACACTTTAGTGATGGTAAGGTCTTGGCCCATGTGTCTGCAGTAGGGCGAACCATGCAAGTCGGCAAACACGGTGGCATCGAGACTCTTTGGCAGGATGATTTGCGCTTTGTCCTCTTCTCCGATATTGTCGAGATGTATAACCAATAGTCCATCGTCTCGGACTTCTAATTGCTCATAAAATGCTAACAGATTTCGCTTGTCTCTTGTCATGTTCAGACGTTGGTTTATTGGCAGTTTCAGTTGTCGGGTTTCCAATAGATTGATCACCATGGCGATGGCAGAGTCAGCACGCTGATAGGTCTGGAGCTCCTTGCAAGTGACTGGCCTCGGGATATGATCTATTAGATTCAGAGTACGGCATCTGTCTATAGGATTTGCTGGCGTGGCATCGGCTGTGGCGGCATGGTTCGGGGTCAGGAGCTCCCTATGCATGGTCGCTACTTGGACCAGTGGCCGGGCTGTTGCTGTATTTGAAGGCCAATCCATGTCGGTGGCTTTGGCGTCACTGTCGTTGGAGTTTGAATCGTCAGCAGATAATGATGAGTCAGTGGAGCTGTCGGCGTCACTGCTGAATCTCACCTTCTTGAACTTAGGGTAGCAAGCGGGTTGGCAGCAGTCATCTCTGGCTGCACTGTGGTCGCTGTCCTCATCACCTTTAGCTAGTAATCGGCGGCTCCTAGTGGGGCAACATGTCGAACTGCTAAAGCTGGTGGGCGACCTCTGAGTCCCGATAACAATTGGCAGTTGGCCTCGGCTTCGTTGCCGGCGGTTGCAGCTCTGTCAGCGGCTTGCTGTCAGCTGTCAGTGTTGCTGGCGGCGTAGCCTCGCCATTGGACTCATTTGATTTCATCGGTGGCTTTCGTCGGTGACGGCGGGTTGGTCGCTTCTTGCTTGGTGGAGGACTAGGGTGGTTGCTGTCATGGACCTTTGGCGCCGCTGCGCCAGTTATCGCGGCTGGCTGCTTACTTTGGTCCTCGACTGCGGCCTCACGCTGGGCCTCCTCCATGCATTTAGCATTGTCCTCGGGCCATCTAGAAAGGCTGTCGGCGTTCTGATGCTAACTTAATTTTCGGTGCTGGATCTCGAACTCTAATTTGCTCAGGCGTTATAGCCATCTTCCAAAGATTCCTATTTGTTGAGTTTGCCTTAAGATCCAGGTTAATGCGGCATGGTCGGTTCGGCAGATGAACTTCTTGGCTAGCAGGTAGAAGCGGAAATGTCGCATTCCGTCTATGACTGCCAATAGTTCTTGCTTTGTAATCGGATAGTGGGCTTCGGCTGGCTTGAGTCGCCGGGAGAAATAGCCAATTGGGTGCTCGATTCCATCAGCTTGGCTTTGGCTCAGGCAGGCTCCAATCCTGGTCGCAGAAGCATCCGTGTCCAAGATAAACGTTACTTCAGGATCCTCGCTGAACTGCAGATATGCAAGCACTGATGTTGAAGTCATAGCGGCCTTGAGCTGGTCAAACGCATCTTGTTGGGCTTTTCCCCATAGACAATTGAAATTCCAAATTTTCTTTTCTTTGATCAAATCATGGAGCGGAGCTGCAAGTTCTGCGTAGCCGGGTACAAATTTAGCATAATAAGTGCACGCGCAGACAAAGCTTTTGAGTTGGCGGGCTGTTCTTGGTCTTGGCCAAGTTTTGATTGCTTCAATTTTTGCCAGGTTGGTCTTGATGCCGTCCTTAGTTACTAGGTGTCCCAAATAATTTAGACTTTCCCGAAATAAATGGCACTTCTTGCCTTTGAACTTTAAGTTGGCATCTTGCACTCATTTGAAAACCTCTTCCATATGTTGAAGATGGTCGTTGAACTTCTTGGAGTAGACAATGACATCATCTAAATAGGCAATTGCACTTTTGTAGGCTATCCCGTTGAGCACAGCATTCATAAGTCTCATGAAGCTGGCTGGAGCTGAGCTGAGTCCCATGGGCATAACATTATAGGCGAATTGTCCGCAGTGCAGCGTGGCGAAGGCAGTCAGATCTTGATCTTCTGGACGCAGTGGAATCTGATAGTAGCCACTGTTTAAATCGAATGTACTAAACAGCTGGCTTCCTTCGAGGCTGGCGAATGCTTCTTGAATGTTATGAATCGGGTAAGGAAAGTACTCACATTTCTAGTTTAAGCTCCGAAAGTCTTGTACAATCCTCAGGCTGCCGTCCTTCTTCGGGATGATCACCAGTGGGGTGTTGTAGCTGGAAAAACTTGGTCTGATCACACCTTTGGCAAGAAGATCATCTAGCAGCTGATCCACCTTTGGTAACAGATGTGGCAGAATCTTTCGCATTGGCAGGTGTACCGGATACTTGTCCTTTAGTACGATGTTATGGGTGACCAGATGAGTTTGGCCGAGATCGTGTGGCCCTTGGGAAAAGATGTTATTATACTTCTTTAGCAGCTCAATGACTTGAGCGTGCTGGTCACTAGACAGGTCCTCGCCGATATCGATCTCCTTGATCCAAGTGTCCGGATCTTCATCTTGGATTTGCTTGACGGAATCTTCTGACTTCAGTAGTGGGAAGAACTGTAGCTCGGGCAGTCTTGCTATCCCGACTAGGGCATTCGCTCGCACTTTGATGGCTGTAGTGCCTCGATTGATCATCTCAATTGCGCCTTCTCCATTCGCCATTGATATCAAGGCAGGCATGGCGTCCAGATGCTGCACATTGTCTTCGTGCCAAGCCGGTTTCAGCGGCTCAATCACAGCGGGTGTCCCTTGGTTTTCTTTGGATCCTTTTGCTAATTTGATTTTGATTTGGGCTGAAGATAATGGTGGCACAGTAGTGCTCTCAGCTGTATAAATTCTGCACGTGGTAGCTTCAGTTCGCGTGTAGCAAAGTGGTGCGGCAGTGCCGTCCTTGAAAAACAGCATCCCGGCAGCGAGATCTAGTGAGGTGCTGTACTTCTCTAGAAACTCGAAACCTAGGATGTTGTCGTGAGATCCGACTAGTAGAAACTTAACTGTCGGCTCAAAACTTCCGATTTTAACTTTCATAGTTAGTTGGCCTGCCATCTGAATTGGTTCGCCATTGTAGGTCACGATGTGTTGTTGGCAGGGCTCAATTTGGCCACGCAGGGTTGGGTCATCAGTACATAAACGGTGCCAGGTGCTGAGTCTTAAGACTTTGCACTTGGAGCCAGTGTCAAGTAGAAAAGCAAAATAGCGGCCCTGAATCTCACCAGTTAGAAATGGATCCCTTTGAGGTTGCTTGGGTGCAGAGTTCTGCACAGGTGCGGAGGCGGTCTTAGCAGGGGACTTTAGTGCTGGCGCGGCTGCTGGATGGTGCTGCCCCCAATGGCGCGTCCAGCCATCGCGTTTCCCAAGCTGCCGTTGTGCTGGGATGCGGTGCTGGCCAACCATCGGTGTGGGCACTCGACGGCGCGGTGCTCACGGTTGCACCTGTAACACATTGCACTCTGCCGCCGCAACTGATAAGGCGGCTGGCGCAAACTCGACTGTTGCTGCGGCTGCTGCTGCAGCTGCCGACGTTGACCTCCTGCTGGCGGCGTTCTCGGCGGCGGGTTGCTACTGCGCGGGGTTGCTGAAGTTGATGGAACTGCTGATGCTGCACATGGTGTGTGCCGGGTGTCGTAAATTGTGCGCTTCCGTTGGCGCTGCGGCGAGGAGTTGTAGGTACCAAACATCTGGAGCGTTGGCCCCACAAGTCCCGCGGCTGATGGCAAGCTGGTTTCTATGGCTCCGGGGTGTCGTTGTCGCGCGATCCCCACAAGTAGAACTCTCGCATTTCATTGCTTAGCGTTTCAAGAATTCGTTGCTGCTCCTGCAGAGTCTCAGTTTGTTGTTCCATCACTTCACGCAACCAGTTTTCCTCGGGTCGAGATGACTTGGCGTCGTGTTGCGCCACAGTGGGTGTCTGACTGTTGTCATTCTCGAGAACTCGTACATGTCTCGCTGCTGGCAGCGGTGCTACTCGCTGAGCCAAGCTAGCTGCTGTCTCTAGGCATAGCACAGCCCTTCTCGCAGCAGTCGGATTCTGCAGTCTCACCAGGAATAGCTGTTCTCGAGCCGACTGGGCAATTCGCACTCCTACCGTGAACTGGTCCACCAGCTCAGCTTGCTTTTGCACCAGAGTAAAGTGCAGGAACGCTTTGTCGGCCAGAGCAATTAATCAATCGCCATAGTCATCTACGCTCTCATTCTTGCCTTGTTGGCAGCTTCGGAATTGCTCGGGATACTCCAGCGTGTTGGCCACGTGCGTGAACCGCTCAGACAACCGCTGTTTGAACTCACTCACCAAACGTTAGGTTGTCTGGCAGCTCCATCCTGACGACTGCGGGATAGGTTGTGGCAATGTCCAAATTCACAAGGACCTCCGCCTTCTTACGTCTGTTGTCTGTGATCCCGTTGAGCTCGCATCGCTCCTCCAGGGCCTGGATCCAGACATCAAATTCCTGGTTCTGAGTGTACCATTGAATCTTGACCAGTTTTGGCGCTGGAGCTCGATCCTGCTGCTGGGGCTGCTTTCTTTTCTTCACTCCGACCTCCGACCGCCCGCAGGCGGCCGGGGCGGGGCCGGGTGGCCGCCAGGGTCGTCGATGGGCGGCTCGGTCCGACCCACCCTCTTGAGGTAGTCACAGATGAGGGCGCCGCCACCCTCGAGAATGTCGTTCCAGGAAATGACCACCCCGCCCCAGGTGCGGATGCGGGCCTGGTGGTGGCAGGGGCAGTAGAGCATAAGATGATCGACCGAGTCTGGTTCTCCGCAGTCGGCGCATTGGTCGTTCTGAGCGAGGCCGAACCGACACAGGGTGTCGCGAGTCAGGGGGGATTTCTTAGTGCGGATTTGGCTGACCGTCACCTGGCCCCACCTGGGAAGGTCATCGTGGCCTGGCGTCAGAGTCAGGTGCGGATGCGTGCGGTCCCACGCAGTTCTCCAATTGGGCAGTACGTGGCGGACGGCATTTTTGGCGGAGGCCTGGGAAAGTTACGTGGTGTTCGGTTCCAATTCTGCAGCTTCGCGGGCGAGGGCGTCCGCTGCCTTGTTACCAGCAATGTCCGCGTGGCCAGGAACCCATTGGAAGTGGAGCCTGGTCTGAGCTGGGAGGTCGGTGATGAGTTGCCAGATCGTGAGGACGAGCGAATTAGTAGAACGGTACGGGCCTTGGTTGATGGCCTGAAGGCCTGATAGTGAGTCGGTACAGATGTGAACCGAGAGCCGCGGGTTGCCGATGGTGTCGAGGGTTTGACTTAGGGCTCTTATCGCTGCCTCGATGGCGACCAATTCAGTATGGGTGCTACTGCACCACTTTCCGGCTTGCTGGCGGATGGACATGCGGAGTGCCTCGATGGATTCGGCAGTGAGGAGAGCACCTCCGCCGGCAGCAGCGCCGTCCGGGCTAACGGAGCCGTCCGTCCAGATGGTGCAGTCGGCGCTCGGTAACAGGGCCAAGGTGGCTTCTGCCGCAGCACGGCGGGCCTCCAGTGGGTCGGATCTTTTGGTCGGCCGGGCGAGATCGGTAGCGATGGTGATCACCTGGTCGGCTAAGTGCCACGGCGGGAGAGCCGGGTAGTGCTGGCGGTCTATGTCTCCGATGTGGATACCGGCAAGGCTCAGGAGCCACAGGCCTACTCGTCTGAAGCATGGCCGGTGACTCAAGACGATGTCTTCATCGTGGAGGTCCGTGTCGACGGGCCGGTCCACTGGGCCTTCACGCTCCCAAGCTTCGTGGGCTCTGTAGCGGAGGCGAGGGGCGACTTAGGCTACCATAAGGGTACGGGCCGGGTCGTCGTCCGGTAGGCCGAGCAGGCGAATGAATTCGTTTGCGGCTAAGGTTTTGGCTCGGATGCTGAGGGCTGGTAGTCCGGCCTCGGCGAGTAGGCAGCGTCATCTCGTGATGCCCAGACAGCTGGTAATAATTCTGGCGCATTTGTTTTGCTCGGCCTCGAGTTTGAGGCACGCCGTTGGTGCCGCATGATTGAAGTATAGTGCCGCTCCGTAGTCAAAAACCGACCGTACGTAGGCCATGTAGGCCGCACGTAGGGTGCGATGGTGGGCGCCATAGCTCTTGCCAGCGAGCACTTGGATGCATCGACGTCGGTCGGCCATTTTCTGTCGGACCATCTCAGTGTGTGGCGAGAAGGTGAGTTGGTCATCCAGCTTGAGTCCTAGGAATGTCGGCGTGGGGTCATAGGCGAGGTCGTGGTTTTCAAGTCGCAGAGCGGGTCGGACTTTGCCGCCGCACTCGGTAGGATCGAGGGTAAAGGTTGAGTAGGCACACTTGGAGTGGCTGAGGCTCACTTTCCATTTACGGGTCCAGGCAGCCGCTTGGTCAAGGGCGGGTTGCAGTTTGTCAGCGCAGGCAGCGAGGGAGCGTCCTGTGGCAAGTAGCGCGGTATCGTCTGCGAAAAGTGAGCGGTGTACGTTCTCGGCCATCTCGGCATCAATGTCGTAGGCATATATAAGCCAAAGGAGGGGGGCGATCATGGATCCTTGCGGGAGGCCGTCCGTGAAAACTCTCCAGTTCGAGGTCGCACTGCCCCATCTAACACGTGCACGACGGTCTGCAAGGAAGTTTCTCAGGTACCGAATCAGGTGCTTGGGAATACCTAGCCGGGCCATCTTGGCGTACAGGGCTGGTCGCCACACTTTATCGTATGCCTTAGCGAAGTCCAGGAGAACGAGGATAGCTCTCTCCGGTTTTCTCTGTTTGAAGGCGTCAAAGATGGCTTGGGTAATGCGGGCGAGCTGGTCCATGGTCGAGTGGCCTCGTCGGAAACCCGCTTGGTTCCGGTTGAGGAGGCCTCTGGTGTCCAGCCAGTGATAGAGTCTGTTTTGTAAGAGGCGCTCCATGAGTTTGCTGACGCAGCTAAGGAGAGATATAGGTCGGTAGGAGCTAGTGGCGCTCGGGTCTTTGTCTTTTTTCAGGATGGCGATGATTTCGGCCCGGCGCCAGGCAGTTGGGACTGAGCCAGTGAGCCAGCTACGGTTTAGTAGTTCCAGGAGGGCGTTCCGGCCTGCGTCGCCGAGTTGTTTGAGGAGTTCGTTGCAGACGCCGTCGGTTCCTGGTGATTTGCCAGTCTTGAGTTGATGGATCGCGACGTTGAGTTCGCCGATATTGAAAGGGCTGCAGATCTCCGTCCTCAGTCCGTTGCAGGGGCAGTCGTTGGTGTTGCTCGCCTTGTGTGCCTCGATGACGACGGGTCTGTCTTCTGGTCTAGACTTTGGGAGCCGGGAGACCGTCGCGTAGTCGGCACAGAATAGTTCGGCTTTCTCTTTATCCGTGATGGCTTTGGCGGGTGGATTCCCGGGATCGTGGTTCTTGGTGAAGATAGTCGAGGGGGTGGCGGTCGGTCGTCGGCCGTCGCTTCTCGGAAGTGTAGGGTTTTCTCCTCCTGGATGACTCACTCGGCAGTGGCCTTAGCGTCCTGGTACGCTTGGAGGGCCTGGGTATCCAGGGGGGCGGTCTGAACAGCCAGGCGTGCCGCTTCGCGGAGGTCGACAGCAGCTTGGCATTTCTCGTTCCAAAAAGGCGATCTCTGTCTGGGGCCGTCTCCGTAGGGGATAGATGACCTAGCGGCCTTCAAAATAGAGTCGGTGAGGGCTCGGTTGACGCTTTCGATGTGTGTGGGCGCTTGGATGTCGATTTGCTTGAGAAGTTCATCAGATTTTTTGTGGAACGCTGACCAGTCGGCTTTTTGAAATTGAAACGGCCCCTGCGGGATCGTTGGTGCGGGGGCGATTTCGTGGAGATCTTGATCCAGATAGGGAGGTGATCTGATCCGACATCGGCCCCTGTCTGCCAGGTGGTCCTGCCGGCCAGGTCGGCCGTGGCAAAGGTGACGTCCGGGGTTGATCGGCCTCCGGTGGCTGGGTTAATGCGAGTGCAGCTGCCGTCGTTGAGCAGAGCCAAGTTCAGGCGGCAGCTCCAGTCGTCTAGTTTTTGGCCTAGTGTGTCTTCGCGCTGGTGGCGGTCCCAGGCGGTCGCGTGGGCATTGAAGTCGCCTGCCACGATCGAGTTGGGGCCTACCGCAAGGGCCTCTGGGTTCATGTTTTGCTCGGGGGTGTTGTCCCTGAGGGCTCTAGTGGCCGGCGGCGAGTAGACGTTGATCAGCACGATGGGCTTGCTCGAAGTAGACGGGTAGATCGAGGTGGAGCTGCAGAAAGTGAGTTGGTCGGCAGGAGATTGGTACGGATTGTTGTGGGGTTCGAAAGGGACATCGTCACGAACGAGCGTGAGGATGCCCCCTTGGTTCGGCTGTCCGCGGCATTGGTCCGGGTTCTCGTAGTCAAGGCGGGCTGTGGCGTTGTAGCCTGAGAACTTTGGTGGGCGGGAGCTCGGTCGCAGGAAAGTTTCTTGAAGAAGGACCGCGTGGGGTTTGAGTCGGTCTAGGGTGGCGGCAAGCTCGGTCGTTCTCGCTCCGAGGCCATTGCAGTTAAGTTGGAGGATAACAATGTCGGTGGGCTTTTGGGTCAAGTCCGGTTCGGTTCTGTCGGTCTGACTGGTCGTGGTTTTGTCATTGTTGGCGTTAGGGCTCTGGGCGGCAGTTTGGCGTTGGCGGTGATCGCAGTGTTGGGCGTCTCGGCCGTGCCTGGTGGGCTGGAGCTGTTCGGTGTGCGGTTACAGGCTTCACAGACCCAGTTACTACCTTGTCTGGCGAGTCTCCTAATTTCAGTGTTGCTGATGTTAATACAGGCTCTGTGGGACCACGTGCGGCAGCAGGTGCACTCGAGGGCACTGACTCTGCCGACGTTTCGTCCGCATGATCCACACAGCCAGGTGGGTCCCAGATTGGGCTCGACGTCTCCGGCTCGGAGGACCAGGGACGCGAGGGCCAGGCAGGTGAGGGCCGGGACCAGGATGGTGAGCGACGTTCTCATGGGCGGAGGCTTCCCCCTGAAGCGGCCGGTAGTGCAGGCCGCAGGTGGCAGTCTCCAAAAGAGGTGAGTGTGACTAGGACAATTGGCACAGAGGGAGGCCTCTGTGGCGCCACCCCCACGGGAAGGGTGTCCTATTGACGACTGCTGGGGCTGCTGGTACACGTGGTGATGGTGTTGTGGCTGGCCCAGGCTGTTCTGCTCCAAGCACCGGCGCACCTCGTCGGTCACCGCGCGAATCATCTCGTTGTAGGTCGGTCTGGTTGCTGAATTGTCTGAGCCCGCGACGTCGGCTGTCGCGTCCGCGGCCGTTGAATTAGTTGCTGAAGCCATAGCATTGTAGTTTCTAAATGACTCGTCAAATGGATTGTGGTGTTTCGATATCCCACTTAGCTGACACCAATGAGGTGGGGCGGGGAAAGTTTTTAGGGAGATTTGGTAGTTGGTGGGATTGTCCGGTGGTCGCTTGATTTAATGTCGAGTATGAGCAGCTCAGGCCTTCGAATCGGCGCTATTGTTAATTCGCACAGATTAAATCCGGAAAATCCGTGTGGACGAATCCCAGTTAAAATGTCTCGTAGATACTCCGACTGCCGGGTCCTCAATCCCGGGGGAGGGTAGTTTTAGTCGTAGGTGAACAGTCTTCGTTGGGCGCAAGCATTCAGAGTGGGTCCTCAGATACCAAATTTATCGTATCTCGAATGTTTGACTTAACTTGTTACTAACAGTGGAGTAGAGCTGCCACCACCATAATTCGCGTATTATGGAACGTTAGGGTCTCAGAGCTTGCTTCGAGATGAGACTGGGTTGTTTTACGCCCACGGGCAAATGACTCAAAATAAGCTAGGCTTTGGGTCATACATGCGCAACCTTGGGAATCACCCGGCCGTTTCTATTGGCAACACACACATGTAAGTCGCTATTGGCTGAGAGCAGTCACGTGACTACTATTCCGTCCAATAGCGACTTACATGTGTGTGTTGCCAATAGAAACGGCCGAGTGAATCCCAAGGTTGCGCCAAGCATGCTTTGGGTTATTAATGAGAAAATTAATGTTAGATCAACTGTTTTATTAAGAGTTCAGTGACAGGATACTAAGTTAATAAGTTCAACGGAGGAAATAGCTTGGCGTGTGTGCGAAATCAACTAAGAGTAGCAAATAGTAGAGGGGACCAAACTCTACTCCAGCGGATGATTGGCTAGTACCGCAGTGCACGACTGGATAAAATAAACGACTTAACGCTAGTTGTAAATAAGTTTGGCGGATTAAATATTAGTTGTTAAATTGAATGGGGAGAGAGAGAGCGAGGGCGGGCAAAAGAAGGGGGCAAGGAGAAAGAAAACACAAAAAAAACCTTAAAGAATTAAAGAAAAAATTGGGCAGCTCCAGGGGCACCATTATATAGAGATTGAAAATGCAAAAGATGGACAAATGAGGTCAAACATTGGTGGCAAAAGGTGGTCACGGGGTCCAAGCAATGAACAGACAAAATTAACACGGAAAGATAGGGCGATAAACAAAGTTTCCAAAGGAGGGACACGAAAGACCAGAAAAAGGAGCGGGAAAACCATTGCAAGAATGGGGAAAAACTGACAGAATAAACAACAACTGGGCACAGGG